>PVJH01004773.1:0-120813 GCA_004026705.1 Nesogale talazaci | reverse complement strand
GGAACTGGAAACCCAGGAAATCCAGGACAGATGATTCATTCAGGACCAGTGGTAAGAATGGTGAAACCAGGATGGTGGAGGGAAGGTGGAGTAGAAAAGGGGACTGATAACAAGGATCTACATATAACCCCCTTCCTGAGGGGATACACAAAAGAAAAGTGGGTGAAGGGAGATGGCAGACAGTGTAAGACATGACAAAGTAATAGTAATTTATAAATTATCAAGGGTTCATGAGGGAGGGGAAAATGAGGAGCTCAAGTAGAAAGAAAATGTTTTGAGTACGAGGATGATGGCAACAAATGTACAAATGTGCTTGACACATAGGTTGTGCAATAAGAGTTGTACAAGCCCCCAATACAATGATTTAATTAAAAAAAAACAATTCCATTAGAGTTTAGTTTAATTTTTAGTGCATTTTCCATGTGAAGTGGATGCTTCCCAGGGGATGAAAGTCAAATAAGTTTCACCTGCCATTTTGGGGATGAAAGAAAAAGGAGGAGGGTTTTGGTGACTTCACATTTGCAAAAAGACTGATGAATTGAAAATAGATCATCAGTGGCTATTTTTAGGCTCTCTCTTGGCTGATGAGAGTTTGAAGATTTACAGATTTTAGAGTTATTATTAGCCATTTAAATTTATAGGGTCACCATGAGCTGGAATGCAATCAATGCAAGGAATAACAGGTTAGATTTGGCTATTATTTCTAATAAAGTTCCTGTCTGTTGCAATCATCTGGGATATGAAAGGTTCAAGTCAACCCAGAGGAACATTGGTATAAGTTCAGTCTCATTGGCCATGGGAAGAAAGAAATATGACCTACTTTCTGAAATCACCTGACTAGATTTCCTGGTCTTCCTTTAGCATCTTAATCTCAGAGAGAAGGGGATCACAAAAGCAAGAAGAAGTTCTCTTCCCAGTAGACCTGCTGAAATAGTATACTGGACAATCAGGAGCATTAGAAAGCAATATGACAACATCTGATTCCAGAAGAGGAAACCTGTGCTGGGACCAGGTGAATTTTAATCTGCATGACCAGAGGCACACCAACCCCTCGTTTGTATGATCAGGAGACTTTGGCATTGAGTTAAAACTTGGCTCCTTCTCAACCTTGTTAACTAGCCTTTATGATATAACCCAAGGATTACATTTCAGCCTTGAGTTTGCTGCTAACAGATCCAGAAAACCAGAGGCAGTATTCCATCCTCTGGCATGACTTGAGTTGAGATGTCGTTGATCAGGGCAGACTGTCTCACACATGTGGCCATGACCAATATCATAGACCTTTGCAGATGAACAGATCCTTTACTGAAAAACTATTCTACTAGAGTTGACTTTTAAAAAGTTAATTCTTGTATATTTTACTTGTTCAGATTTCTGCCAGGAAGCTTGTTTACAATGAAAACATGAGAAAATAAATGTCTTATTCCATAATCCAACTCTAAATAAATAAGACTAAGTTCTTTTTCTCCTTGGAAATTGAATATACCATATATACTTGAGTATAAGCTGACCTGAAAATCAGTCATGGCACCTAACTTTGCCACAAAATGTCATAAAAATGTGCTGAAAAATTCATTTTATACACGAGTATATATGATAACTGTTTTGTCAGCTAATGTTTTGGTGATCCCAGGTCATCCTCATCTGACGGTGACATTATGATCTGTTGCCATCAAGTTAACCCAGACTCATGGCAGCCCCTGTATGTCACAGCACTATTCTGCTCCATGAGCTGTTTAGAGGTGGACATTTTGGAACCATTGCATCTTTCATTTGAGGCACATCCAACCTTTGCACCACCCAGGCACTCCCATTGTATTAACAACATCCTTGAAATTGGTCCACAGGATGACCAGGAAATGTACATTTCCTGATTAAAGTACTGATTTTAGTGGAGAGGTGATTGTCAATTTAGAGAAGAGGCAGAAAGAAAATGGAATGAAAGCATTTAATCCAATTATAATCCAAGTAAAACTAGAATCAAAAGAGTTAAATTGGTGTGACATATAAGGCTAAGGCGTATCTAAATCTACTCGGGAAGTATTAATGAGTGTCATGGGTGTATACTTCATTGTGTGAGAAGGAAAACATTTCTGTCATTGCATGACTTGTTGTGAATATGTCCTAAAGTCCCTGAGTAAGCCAAGCTCAGAAAGCCAGCCAGTCATGTTGGAAATATTAAGACTGTTGTGCTAGATTTTTCTCAATGGTTGCCACGTATGATATTTTTACACAAACTGGATCCTTTCGAATTCCACTTGAGTTACCAGGTGGAGAAGTGATATCATTAGCTTCCATTGAGCCAGACTCTGATTTGTGTTGATACCATACATGTACAATGTCACAAACTTCTGGCCAGTTTTGCACCATCCTCATGACCGTTAGTGAGTAAATTGTGCGTTTGCAATCGTATTTTCACCGGCTTATATGAGAAAGTAGGTCTCCAGGCCTTTCTTCCTCGTTTACTTAGCCTAGCAATGCTGATGGAACAAATTCAGTACCCCAGCAAGGCACAGCCCTCCACTGACCAACAAGTGGTGGTGACAAGATGCCATGCAATGCACTGACCAGAAATCAGACCTGGGTCTTCTGCGTGGAAGGTGGGATTTTTTTTTTTTGCAAGAGGGGACTAGCCTTCTATTTATTAATTTTTAAAGATAATTTTATTGGTGGCTCATAGAACTTTTGTCACAATCCATTGGCGGATTTAAAATATGCTTGTGCACACAAAAGATGAGTTAAAAACAATTCAGGGAATAACAAGGGCTTTACGTGTATTGAAGGTACTCAATTCAGTTGAGAGTCATAGAAGAGATGGATATGAACGAATATTGTGAAAAGATGATCTTCCAGAAGGAAGCATGACTGAAAAATCATCAGAGTTTAGACTGTAAAATGGAGGGGTGTTGGGAGGAAACTTCCAGGACAAGGATAGATGACTCCAGGTTGGAAGGGGTCATATGGATGCTTCCACTCTTTGCCCTGACTGAGCCTTTAACTTAATCCGGTTCCACCGTGTATGGCAAGATGGTTGTCGTTAGTGACCTTTGAAATGGTTTTGATTCATGGCAACACCATGCAAAACAGAATGAAGCCTTGCAGGATACTGATCTCTCTTCTTAACTGTTGATTTAGAAAAATCATCACATTTTGTAGGTGGAAATAACCTTGGTAGCTTACCTAGAGAAGAAATGCCAATAAGAAGAGAATATGGGAGAGGCCTTTAATTTCAGGTAAGAAAGGGGTTTTCACTCCTGGGAAAGTTCCTGAGATCAAGGATTAGTGTAAACATCTAATTTATGCTGCAAGTTTCCACATTGAAGCATGG
Source organism: Nesogale talazaci (assembly GCA_004026705.1). NCBI lineage: Eukaryota > Metazoa > Chordata > Mammalia > Afrosoricida > Tenrecidae > Nesogale > Nesogale talazaci. The sequence goes on along the minus strand of PVJH01004773.1, from coordinate 117,485 downwards.
AAGAAGGGTCAGCTCAAAGACTCACCCTCAGCTCCAAGCACCACCACCACAATTAAATTTACACTCCCTAGAAGGCATAGCTCCTTTGCTTTCTTGGTTCTCTGCCTGATTTTGTGATGTTGTTCCTGTTAGTTCTGTTTCTTTTGTTTTTCCCAATAAAATTCCATCCCTTGGACTCCTTTCCTCCCCACATAGGAAGATCTGTGTTCAAAAAGATCTGTGTTCCCATTCTGTGTTTCAGCACTACCAAGATGTGTTGTCTTAAACTGCCACTTCTATCTATGAGCATTCATATTCTTAGCAAAAAAAAGTAGAAGAGTTAAAGTGCATGCCATTTACAAGATCTTTAGTCACAACCATTATTGAATGTTTTAAGACTACCAGAGTAAAGCGAACACCTTTCCATTTTGAACAAATGTAGTAAGGCAAACTACTACACTGTCAGTCTTCTAATTCTTTAAATAAAGAGAGCATTGGAAACCACAGGGCAGTCTGTCCTGTGTGATAAGATGGCGATGAGTCAGAGGACACTGGCAGTAAGTTTGGTTTGGGATCTGAGAGCTGCTGCTAGGATGGTGGTGGTTCTTGGGAGAATTCTCACCTTTCCTGTGGTAAGACTCAGGTCAGGTTCCCAACCACTGTACCTCATAAGCCACTCACCTCTCAGAGGAGGCTTGTATAGTCCCATGAGGTTAAGAAGGTGTTTGCGAGCTTTCTGATTAAGACCAAAAAGTAAAACAAAGCAAAATAAACCCAAACTCAAACTTACTGCCATTCCTTTTCAAAGCAACCATTTAGGACAGAGCAGAATGGCCTCTGTGGATTTCTGAGGCTGTAAATCTTTTCAGGAGTCGAAAGTCTCATCTTTTCCCCAAGGAGCCACCAGTGGTTTCAAGCTGCTGAGTTTGTGGTTAATAGCCGATGGAAAATCCACTACACCCCCAGGGGTCTCAGACTGAGCTGGAAGAAATTCCAGTGATAACCCCATCAATCAATCGTGTAGATGATACCAGACCCTGCAGAGTTTTGTCTCATCTAGCATGGATCATGAATTGGAAGACTTTGCCCTCTCAGGTCACTTTGTGGTTACAAAGTACTGTACTACACAGAAACCAGGTCCTGGTCTAACAGTCTTCTTTTAAAAATTCTGGTGCCCCACTTTGGAGGGTAAGGGAATAGCCACTGTTTCCATAGTATCATCCTGCAGCTGCTTCTTTCTCTCCCATGGGCAACTTTTGCCACTTTGTGAAAACCCCTCCTCCGGGCCCCTTTTCCGTTCATCAGTTGGGCATACCTAGCATGGTCCATTCATCTTCATAACCACTGAATCTGGGGTACACTTTATTTGCCTCTCCCCCTGCATTAGGATGTATGTCTTAGGAAGAAGGCCCTCATTGGATGTGCATTATGCTTTATGCTTTCTATGATGGTATAACGTTGCGGCATCTATGTGTGGATCATTGTAGGTTCTCTATTCAGGTTCAGTAGAAACATTGAAAAACATGACCAAGAGTATGTGGGCGATGAATAAACTCATATACCTGTATGTCCTCAGGGGGAAATTCTCCTGAAGGCAGAGAGTGATGTGCTGTCAAATTTCAAGCACTGTAGCAACTTCTGCCACCTTTGAGTCACCAGCTTTGCTCCCTCCCCTGAGAGGGGCAAGCTATGTCAAAACCCCATCCATCCATTATCATCCATTATCAAATGGAAGCATTCCAACCCCCTAGTGAGAAATGGGAAAGCACTAATGTCCACACGGGTTCAAAATTATTGACCATGAACTGAGGAAATGCACTTTTTTCTCCTTCTGCATGTGATCAGAATTGCTAATTAGATCAACATGAAATTAAAATGACTCCAAGATGGAAATACTTGGGGAGGAATCTCATGAAGTCCTTTTTTCATCACTGAGCTGAGACTAAATTATGCTGTCAAAATGCCATATTATTTCAAATTAGCTAAATTAATGAATTTAACTGAGTCCTTAGCTATATTAATCATCTGTTTTAGAATTTTAGTAGAGAAAGAATATGACTTTTCCAGCTTATTGCATATAGATGAACTTCACTGACAGGTGGTTTTTGTTCTGTTCAAGGTTGGTATCTCAAAACCTATGAAGTAGTAGGATTCTCTCACACATATTAGCATTGAGATTTTTTTTGTTTCTTCTATTATTTTCTTTGTGTTTGAAAATATCTGGCATCCTTCTCTTAAGATTGCAAAGAGTAAGTGGTTACATTTTTTCCTTGAACACTGAGATGTATTAAAAAGACTAGCTCACATCAAATCTATTTTTATGGTAATTCTCTTATAGATGCCAGATTCAAAAGTATATGCTTAGGAAGGCATTTCTATTGAACAGTTTATGGAGTTTAGCAATTCTGTCATCTCCAGGAAGTTCCCAAAGCTGGATTATTAGGAATGAAGCAAAATGAAAAACCCATCTATCCCTCCCTCATTTTCAGGAATTAGCTCAAGACAACAGACCCTTCCAGCTTGGTTAGTAATTGAGTTCATCATGTTTACAGCTTTTATTTATGCCTCACAATTTGTCTGAAAATGCTCTGTACAAAAAATGATGACGATGCTGGCAGGAGACATTCTGTTAAACACTCAACCTGTGAGGACGAGGTGCAATTAGCAGTAAGATTGCCAAGGTTGGTGGTTCAAACCCACTGGATGTTCAGTGGGAGAAAAATAACACCATCTGCTCCCATAAACATCTGCAGTCTCAGAAACCCTGTATCGATTCCTTGTATAGGAGACAGAATTGATTCTATGCAGTGAACTTGGTGGGGGGATTGTTATAGGTTAGAAATGGGTGATAGGTTCCCAAACTCATGGTCATTTCAGTATGTGAACAACTACCAAAAGAATACAAACACAAAAGGAAGGGCTTAAGACACTCAAAATAATTTGCAGGATCTACACAGGGAATGAGTCTCTGGTGGTTTTCCGCTAACCAGAATTGGGGGATGGGAATAACCTGGCGACTAGAGGAAGACTATATAGGAGGACCAACTAGAGTTGATCAAAATGATGAATCCGGCTTGAGCAGTAACAAGTTTGTCACTTGATTTTCCTTCTGATAAACTTTGGGCTTGATCTGATATTTAATATTTTCTGTGTTTTTTTTTCCACATTGGGTTTATTTCTGTTGTACATTGTCATAGTTGGTTAGTCATCCTGACTCTTAGTTGTGTGTTTTTTGGTGTACAACACTCAGGAGATGTGACTCCATAGAGACTTCAACCAGAATAAGGGTTCTTGGCAGTTATGATAGGGGAAATAATTGAGGGGTGGGCAGTGGATAAAGGGAGATTGATATCAAAGAGTCTAAGAAGCGAGAAAAGATTTTGAAATGGATTTTGATAGCAGTTGTAAAACACGGCTAAATATGATTGAGCTATGAAATGGTATGATGTCTGGATTAGCTCTTAATAAAAGGGTTGCGGTGTGTGGGTGTGTAAAAATGTTAATATGTTATTGCTCCAACAGTTTGAGTCATTTTTTTATGATCAGGCAAATTAGGCCACGACGATCGTCATCATCACACTTCTCACTTCCACTCAGCTCAGTCCTACACAATATGTGGAAATAGATCCCAATCCAGCACCCAGAGAGGAGGCCAATGAGCAAAGCAAAGAGAAAGCAGCTGTACCAGCAGCTGCAGGCTGAGCGTCACTCTGGAACTCTTGGCAGAGCTTGAGTAAGTACCTAAGTGGTGGAGTGGAACTGGGCCTAGACTAAGTAGTCCAGGAGTCGTGAGCCCTGATTTCTTTCCCTGGCTTTGCTATTATCTCGGTGCACTGTAGCTAGACCTCAGTTTATTCAAAACAAGCAGTTCAGCCTCAACACTCTGTATAAGTTTCTCTGCCAGTGCTATAAACCAGCTACTTTGATCTTAAGGAACATTGAAGAAAGGTACATTTTCTACTGCTCTGCTCATTCCCCAAGCCCTTCGGATTCCTAGGATACAGGCAACAAAAACAGTGACTATTTCTACTATTATTGCTGTTAGGGATGCTAATTGGCATACAGCAGTTTTTATTTAACACGCTTCCTGGAAGAGCCCCCATTTTGATTCTTAATGCTCATCTCTGTGTTTCTACATTTTGGCCAAGACCCAGAGAAGAAGTGGAAAAGTACTGTGAGAAAGGTTGCGCTTGTGGTATTTTTGGCTTGACTTAACACAGGAAGTACAGCAATCTAAGAGGGAAAAACATGTTTACTCCTCCCCCCGCTCCTCGCCCTTTTCTGGATATGTATCTACATTTCTCTTAGACTAGGGAGGGATGTTGTTTATTGAAAGGTTTGAACTTCAGCTTCAAATTAGGGAGCCGCATTAGGGTTTTTTGTTTTTTTTTTTCAAAATTGGCCCGGCTGCCACCCAAGCAGTTCCTGTAATAATTTTTTGGAGCCAGAGCAAGGTCTCTCAGCATGTCAGCCCACAGAGGGTATAAGGAAGGCATTTCTGGGAGGCAGTGGGCTAGAACAGGGACTTTGCTGAGTCTCATTGAGAGGCAAAAGTTATGTTTTCCCCACTGATGTTCAATATATTTGCCTGGGCAAGGATCTGGTTGTGAAATCTATAACTATCATGAAGCATTGGGGGATGTTGTTTTGGTTTTTTTTTTTCAGGAAGTGCTCAGGGTTTATGGGGGTAGGCATTTTAGGACTCACTGGCAGGCTTCCGAATTGTCCCAATTTGTATTAGGGGTTATAGACCTCACAACCCATATAATAAGATGCAGTGGGAAGTCAGATAAAAAACTGGTTTTTGTTATTCACCAAGAATGAAGTCCCACTAATTGATAGCCAGTTCTTGGGACTCAACTACTGTTATTGCATTACGGACATAAGGATTTGCGAACATCCAAAGTCTGGTACTGGCTACTTATACTTTTTTTTTGGGGGGGGGGCATCACTGCTCTCTGGTGGTGGGAGTAGGAGGCCCAGCCCCACTGCTGGAATTGAACCTCTGTCCCAGTGGGCCGCAGTCCTGTGCACAACCACTATGCCACCGGGGCTTAGCCCTATTTATACTTTAAGAAAGAAGATAACATGGTCAAATCCCTAACTCTTAATTCAAGGAAACTCTTGAGATTTCTGTTTCTGCTAAAATGATATTTGTCCGTTTTTGGCTACAGAGCTATGATGATTGAAAACCAAAGTAATATTTTGATCTTGTACAATAATTTCACAACCAATCAATATATCCTATGCCTTAAAAATATTCCTCCAAGTGAAGTAAAGACAAAAGGGAAGATTTTACTTTTTTTTGGAGAATTCTGTGTAGCTCAATGCCAACTAAGCTTTCCTAACAACAAAATCTATCCCTTCTAACTTCCATAATCAGTCTTTTGATTCAATGAAGATTATACAATTATTTCACCTTGGTAAGTTATCATGTAAGAAGAATCTGATTATATATACATGTGCCTCACTTATCAGATATATTATTGTTCCTAGACCTCTCTCTAGAATTTGACCTTAGTATTTTCCAGGAGTCGACTTGCAAAGGCTATCATTTTGAGAAACACAAACCAGGCTCAAAAGATCTTCAAGATGCTGGTAATTCATATGAGCAAGAGCCTCGACATTATACAGTCACTTATTGTTTAACATCCACAATGTATTCTGTGAAATAATACATTGTATGTCAGCGCCGTTATCATATTCTGCATTGTGAACAGGTTAATATGTCTCTAAGTTAAATGTAAGTCAAAACAATCAAGTATAATTTGTATCTAACACTAATTAGTCAAATGTTTGTCTTACGGTTCATACTATACAGGATGTCTTTGTTAGGTGCCATTAAGTTGATTTGGACTCGGCCATTCTGTGTTCAAGAGAAGGAAACATTGCCCAATTGTGTACCATCTTTACAATTGTTATGTTTGAGCTAATCATTGCAGTCACTGTGTCATTCCATCTTATAAAGGGTCTTCCTCTTTTATATACTGTCCCTTCATGTTACCAAGTATGCTGTCCTTCTCCAGGGACTGACTGGTCTCTTCTTATAACATGTCCAAAGAGCTGGAGACAAAGTCTTGCCATCTTCTTTTCTAAGGAGTACTCTGCTGTACTCGTTTCAAGACAGATATTTTTGTTCATTTAGCAGATCATGGTACTTTCAATATTTTTTTCCAGCACCATAATTCAAACGAATCCATTTTCTCTTCCATTGTTCTTCAATACTTTAATGAGGCCCAGTTCCATCCTCTCATAGAGGGGTCACTGGGAAGAGATGGGCCAGTTAAGGTACAGTATAGCAACAGTGAAATACACAACTTTCTTCTGGTTCCGTAATGCTTCCTTCCCCCCATTATCATGACATCAACTCTATCTTACAAATCAGATGATTCCAGAACATGTACACTACTACAGATAAGAGCCCACAATACAGGGAATCCAGGATAGATAACCCCCTTGGGGTCAACAATAAGAATAGAGATACTAGGAGGATTAGGGGAAGGTGGGGGAGAAAGGGGGAATTGAGAATGAAGGCAACATATGTACAAACATGCCCGAATCAATTGATGCATGTACTAGGAGTTGTACGAACTCCCAATAAAATGATTTTAAAAACGGGGAGGGGAAACAATCACAAGAATCAACATATAATTTCTTTCCAGTGGGACGAACAACAGAAAAATGGGTGAAGGGTGACAGAGGATGATGGTATAAGATATGAAAATAATAATCTATAATTTGTCAAGTGTTTGTGAGGGATGGAGGGCAAGAGAGGAAGGGGGGAAATGAGGATCTGATATAAAGGACTCAAGTATAAAGAAAATGCTTTGAAAATGATGATGACAGTACATGTACCAATGATTGTATGGCTTGTGATAAGAGATGTAAGAGTCCCAATAAAAGTATTTAATAAAAAACAGAGGTTCAGTGCATCAGATTGATCCAGTGTAATACATCATTTGATTTATGGATGGCTGCCTCCCTACACATTGATTGTGGATCCAAGAAAGATGAAATCCTTGTCAGCTTCAATCTTTTCTCTGTTTATTATGATGCTGTCTATTGGTCTAGTTGTGAAGATTTTGGTTTTCTTTACACGGAGCATTGCTCTGCACATCACCACTTGCTGATGAAGATCAAGATCAGCCTCTAATATGGATGATAATTCAGTGTAAAGAAAACTGAAATCCTTACAATTTGACCCGCTGGTAACTTCATAATAAACAGAGAGTAGATGGAAGTTGCCAAGTATTTTGTCTTATTTGTGTCTACAATTGATACTCATGGAAACAACAGTCCAGAGATCAAATGATGCAGTTCATGAGTTAAATTTGCTGCACAAGACTTCTTGAAAGTGTTAAAGAGAAAATATAGTACTTTGAGGGCTAACACGGACCTCTTCTAAATGATGGAATTTTCGCAGCTGAATGAGTGACCCACTACACCACCAGGATTCCATGATATGGAGTTTTCATTTGCCTAATATCCATATGAAAGTTGGACACAAAGAATAACCAAAGAAGAGTGGATGCACTTGAATTATGGTACTGGTGAAGAATATTGAAAGTACCAAGAATTGCCAAAAGTAGAAATAGATCTGTCTTGGAAGAAATACAGCCAAAATGTTCCTTAGAGACAAGAATAATGAGATTCTTACTTCACATCATTTGTATATGTTGGATATGGAGAAACTATTCCCTGGAGAAGGACATCATGCTTGATAAAGTGGAGGGGAAAAAAAAGAAGAAAGGCTGGGAGAAGATGGATTGAGGCAGTGCCTGCAGCAATGAATTCCAACATAAGATCAATTTTCAGGAAGGTGTAAGACAGGGCAGTACTTGTTTTGTTGTGCTTTGATTTGTGGTGTGTCAAAGCTCACTTGATGGCACCAAAGCCCAGCAAAAACAATGCACATACTCAGAGCTGTGGTCCACCTGTCATCATGATAAGATGATAAAATGAAGTTTAAAGAGTGACTCCCTGTGATAGATAGGTTTGTTGTGCCAACATGGCCAATGAAGATAGGTAACAACATGGTCAATGAACACATGTGAGATGCATTAAAGGGCAGAGATATAAATGGTTCAACAAGTCTTGCCTTCTCTCTTTTGCTCTTGGAACTTCAGACCAGTGTGCAGTCCATTGCTTTGCTTGTCCTGTGCCCTGATGTGCAAGCTACACTACCTGTGGGACACCTAATTCATGGACTGTGTCACTCACTGTAAGTTGAGATTCTTTAAATCCCTGCTTCACCATGCTCCTAAAATATACATCTCTTGAGCTGGGGACTATCAGACCCTGTCATTTGGCTGACTGTTGGTGACCTACCTTCTTGTTTGCTGTTCATGGTGGGATAGCTTGAATTGCCTTACAGAGGATTACCCAGTGGCCCCCAAGACTTGAAGGACTGCCAGTATTTAGCTGCCTCAAGAAAGTGAGTTGCACTGAGCCATTTGTACTCCTTTATAGATTAATTAACTGTTTATTTCTTATGTTAGATATCTTTCTCTATATATAAATATTCATGAAATTATTAGTGTCCTGGTTTTGTTTCTCTAAAGAACCCTGTCTACTACACTTCCTTTTCAGGACCCCAGTTTCTGGGGACCCTGGGAAAAACAGAGTCAGTGCTTGGCAGATGCCCCAATTGACTTTCTGACCTTTGAAAGAAAGCAAACACATAGCTTAATACTTCCTTGAAGGAATTTGGTTCAAAAGGGAATGGAAATTGACAGATAGGATAATGCTTGATATAATGTATAATCCTATCCTAGTCAATGTGAACTAGAGATTGAAAAGGAAGGAGTCCCTTTTTTGCTGTAACTGGTTAAGCACAATATTTCTAGTTGAATGGATGGAGATTTGGGCCTACAGATGGGGACCTTGACATGCAGGTTTGGTGATATGCTTCTGAATGGCCACAGTCTTAACACCACCCCTTGCCCCCACTGGCATACTTCTACTCTATTCTTCAGGAGACACCATGAGTGAGAAGGAACCAACAGCAGTCAATAGGACAACAACAAGGAAGAAAAAGAGATTCATTGTCATTATATTTTCCTCCTCCACAGAAAATCTTCACAAACCTAGACTTAAATTTGGAAATGTCCTTCTTGGTTTTTATTGGTTTGTTCTGGTTTTCTCTAGAGTTTGTTGGGAGGTGGATGAAGATATCTAAAAATTGGAGTGTTTCTCACTGTTGAGTGCAGAATTGATGGTCTTAAATATTAGTTGTCCCACCAAATTCCCAATAAAAAATTCATTAAGAAAAATGTTCGAGGGGGGCACCCTACATTTCAAATATTTGAAATAGTAAACACATTTCTTAGTCAAAGAAAATATCTATTTTAAGCATTTGGGATTAGATAAAATTGTAAATGATATAAATGGAGGAAGTGAAGAAATAATCAAGCTTTCTTCAGATTTATTTGGTGGACAGGATGTACAATAAATCAATATGTTATACAGTTTCAAAATACCTCCATGAACTTCTGAAGTGTTAAATTTGAAAAGAAGCTCCAAGATTTCAATATGGAAAAAAGAGCTCCAACAGGTTTTTATCTATGCAAACATTTTAGAAAATATCAAGATGGTTAAGTTTTATTTTTAAAATGTTGAGATTTAGAGAGGAAAAAAAAGCTCAAAAGAGGATATTGGTATTTACACTTTTAGAAAATTATTTTAATTTTGCTGTACCTTAAATGAGTTTTGCAAATGTCAGTCATTGGAGATGAAAAGTATTTATGGTGTTACTGCCTTCAAGCTCTCTGCCAAATATTCTCATTTCCACATTCCAGGCAAAGTGACCCTTAGAAATCACAGCTCTTCTTCTGCCCATCATCTAATATGACCCCACCTCACACTCATTCTCAGTATCCAAAGTTCTCTTGCCTTTACCTGACAGCCTTCAGCCCCTTTACACCTATTCCTTCTGGCTGCCAAACATCATGAGATGTGAAGACAATTAAATTTAGTTAACCAATCCACTGTCTCTTCAATCCTTTATCTAACCAGCTGTGTAAATCCATTCATGTTACATAATATTTCTCAACACAGTCCCCTTTAAACAGAATTGGGATAATAGTTTCATCTTAAAAATTGATGGGAGAAGCATCAACTAGTGAAGAACAACCATATGCTTCACCTTGCCAAACGTCTGACTCATAATGGAAGTTCCCTTCTTCTCTTTCTCACTCCATGTGCCCATTAGCTTTAGTAAGTATCAAAGAGGATTTCATTGAAGATTACAATCTTTGGTATGAAAGGAAACCCAAGTCCTCACAACTAGACCAGTAGATGTCAGCAAGATAAATGGAGAAGTGATTGAAGTAGTCAAAAAGTTTATGTTACTTGAATCCACAATCAATATTCATAGGAGCGGCAGTCAAGAAATCAAATGATGTGCTGTACTAGGCAAGTTTGCTGCACAAGACATATTTAAAGTGTTAAAGAACAAAGATGTGACTATGAGGGTTAAGGTACATCTGACCAAACCATGATATCCTTTTTTGGGGTTGGGGGGCATCACTGCCCTCTGGTGGTGGGAGTAGGAGGCCCAGCCTTTGCTCCTGTGGAGATGGAATTGAACCTCCATCCCAGTGGGCCGCAGTCCCACGCACAAGCACTACGCCATCGGGGCTCAGCCCCAAACCATGATATTCTTGATCATAACATATGTGTGTAAAAGTCGGACAAGGGAGAGTGGACAGAGAATTGATACATTTCAATTAGGGCACTGGTGAAGGATATTTGAAGGACTATGAACTTCCCCCCAAAGTGAAACAAACAAAAATTGATCTCTCTTGGAGAAAGTACAGCCAGAATATTTCATAGAAGAAAGGAATCCAAAGCTTTGTCTTGGGCTGAGCCCCTGTGGCATAAGTGGTTGAGTGCAGGACTGTGGCTAGCGCGCTTGGTGGTTCAAATCCAGCGGCGGCTCTCAGGAGTAGCACTGGGTAGCACCCATGATCACCAGAGGCAGTGATGTGCCACCCCCCAGAAAAGAGCTTTGTCTTATGCACTTTGGCTTGATATCAGGAGAGTTTGGTTCCTGAAAACAAACGCTTGGTAGAGGGAAAGCAATTAAAAATGATGACCCTCAATGAAAAGGACTGACACAGTGGTTGCAGTAATAAGACTCAAGCCCAACAATTGTGAGGATGACACAAGACTGGACTGTGCTTCATTCTGTTGCATACAGTCATTGTGAGACAGAGCAGACTAACAACATCAAGAAGAGAGGGATTGTCACATTGAAATAATACTGTAGGAGAGGACTTTCAAAGACTCATGGAAAAATGAAATTAAAGAAAATGTCCCACTTTTATGCATTTTCTCCCACCTAGAGTGAGCCATTTTAAAACCATGACTGTAGATATTTTTTACTAAAATATACAAGATATAACACAAAGATTAACACAAAGTAAGTGCTTACTAAATATTTAGTGAATTAATGAATCAGGTGTGATATTTCACCTGGACATTGAAATGATATATGACCCTTAATGGATAGAAATATCAATAGAGGATTTCCCTGACCTAGAACTCCATGACTTGAAAAATCCATATATTCCTTTATGTCATCCATGAGTCCTTTCTCTGATGTATGTCTATAGTCTGATGTATCCATGCATTTTCTTTAGAAATTTCTATCTGAAGGACACCTAGATTCTAAAAATAATATTTAAGTAGCAGCTCAAACATGCTGCTCTGAAACACTGGTGTTTCTTCCAATCATGTCTCCATTCTTTGCATTCTCAAGTATTTGGTTGACACAGAGATGATGGGTAGTTTCCCTTCTATGATCCATTTGTTGCTTTTGCTGCCCAGTCTCCTCTCTCTTTGGTTCTGATAACACCACTTGTGTTTAACTCAGAGGGAACAGACATCTCTCTTTTGTACCTGTGTGGCTTGGGTGTCATTGACTTATTGTAGTTCCAGGACTAGACCCTAATGGCTTCATTGAATAAGAAGAATACAGAGCTCTAGCAACAGTAATTGGTCAATGGATGAACATGTCACTTGATCAGAACCAAGGGAGTTGTGAGATTTTGAGTCTTTCTGAAAAGCAAAATCTCTTTTCACAACTGTGAGGCTGGTTAGAAGAGGAAGTTCTGCATATGGTTCATGTGATTGTGGGACATTGAGAGCTGCGTCAGTCATTTGACTCGTTAGAAGTGGACAGGCTGAACCTGCAGCAAGAATCAAAATCCAGTTTCAGTGGAGAAGATTATCACTCAGGGAGGCCTCATGTCCGTGTAGAACAGCTCCGGGGCGTATTCAGGGATGTACACTTTAAACAGTTTTACTAGTCCTTCATCCACATGTCCTACAAATTAATACTTCGATCATGTCAAGAAGCGTTGTGCGCTTTTTGAAGGAAGATCACTTTCTTCTCTTCTGAGATACCTCAATGGATTCAAACTGTCACCCTTTCAGTTAGTAAATAGATTAGCACTTGCTGATCTGTGCCATTATGGACTCCCATTCCTCTGGGTGAGCATTGCTTTCTTGATGAGTTCATGGCTCACATTTCACATGAACCTAGATCTGTTTATATACTGACTCATGAAGTGTAATCAATTCTACCTTTTTATGTACTATATTGAATTGGATGTTCCATCAAATTCAATAGAAAAAGACAAACATTTACATATAATTCCATGAGAATAAAAGCAGTTAAATAGTTTCATTGAATTCTTAGCTCTAAATTTGCTCCATACTAATATCCTAAAATGATACTATGGTCATTGCTCTTGGGGGCAATGTAAAAAAAAATGGAAGCACTTCAAGGTCATGAGGAATTGGAGTTGAGAAGAGAGGGTGAGATGTGTTAGTTCGCATTGGTCAATACCTGCCTTGCTTTGTGTTTATCTTCATCTTGCCATTAGTTAATATGTTGACCTCAGATAACTAAATTAGTAAAATTGTCTAACTTAAAAAATATATATGTCCCCCCATAAGAAATGTATCTTGCATGGACTCAATGGCAGCAGCACCAGCTGCTTTGTGAGGACTCGCAATTTTAACTCTTTAATGGTATTTTTTCTTTTTGATTTATCAAGGATTTGATAAGTTTTATATTAGATCATATTCTATCTTGAAGTTCAGAAGCAATTTCAGTAGCTGGTCAGGAAAACAGTGAGATCAGAGCTCAGTTACTCTTTTGACATTATTTACCTGCACTTTTTTACATGTTTACCTTTAATGGAAGGGAAGTGATTTCATTTACACCACAGGATTATTATTAGGAACAATGGAGAAATCATGAAAGAAGTACAAGAACTGGCACTCAGTTGACTGCACATATGTTTATGTATATAGATAGTCTTTTCTGATGAAATGATCAAAGGAAGCCAGTTAACATCTTATTTTCACTTCCAAAGAGTCTTTTGGTTGTATTTTTCCTAAGACTGATTTGTTCTAGCTTCATACAAGTCATAGTATGTCAGCAGTCTTTGCCACTGCTGTCATTCAGAAATGCTAATTTTTTTGTTCCTTGTTTGTTTATTTGCTTACTTTTTTTGGGGGGGGGGCATCACTGTCCTCTGGTGGGAGTAGGTGGCCCCTGGAGAGCTGCTGCTGGATTTGAACGGTCAGTCCAGTGGGCTGCAGTCCCATGCACAACCACTACACCACCGGGGCTCAGCCCCAAAATACTAATTATATTTAACCGGTATTTCATTTTCTTCCAACTTTCACATACTCATGAAATAATTCAAAATACAATGTCTTGTGGAAGGAGTACCTTATCTCTAAAGTGATATGTTTGTTTTTGCTTTTTAAAAAATTTAAGGGGACTTTTTTATTAAAAATCATTTTATTGGGGGCTCGTACATCATTTTTTACAGTGCATAAATATATATACTGTGCCAAGCACCTTCACATGTCCACTGCTGTTATCATTCTCCAAACAACCACCTTTCCCCTTGAGCCCTTGATATTGGCTTCCCATGCTTTCCCCTCTTCCCCTGCTCTCCCTTCTCTCCAACCCTCAATACTTTATACATTATTATTGTTCTGTCATATCTTACACTGCCCGAGCTCTCCCCCAACCCACTCCTTTGATGTCTGTCCTTCAAATAGGAACTTCTGTGTATATCCTTGCAGTTGGTTCTGACTCTCTACCCCACCTTCTCTCTACCCTTCCAGCAGCTCCAATCTCACCACTGGCCCGAAGGGACTCAGCCCTCTTGGTTTCCCCATATCTTTTGCTCCTGCCTCTACCAGTGTACCTTCTCCAGTTCATCTGGATTTGTAAAGTACAGTTGGGACCATGATAGTTGGGGTGGGGTGGGGAGGAAAGGCTTCAGGAACTAGAGGAAAGTTGTATGCATCATTACTGCCCGGTGGCACCCTGACTGGTCTGCTTCCTCCCCATGAGTCCCCTGTAAAGAGGTGACCAATTACCCACCAGTGGGCCTTAGGTCCCCACCCTGCTCTCCCCCTCATTTGTAATGATGTGATTCTTGTTCTTTGATGCTCAAGACCTGCTCCCTTTGGCCCCTCTTGATCACACAGGCTGGTATGCTTCTTCCATGTGGGCTTTGCTGCTTCTGTGCTGAATGGTGACTCGTACACTGTGTGCACACATCCCAAAGGCACCCACTGAGAACATGTGGGAACATGAGCAAGAGTGGTGAAGAAAGCTGATGGTGCCCAGCTATCAAAAGATACATCATCTGGGGTCTTACAGGCTTGAGCATAAACAAGCAGCCATCTAGCTCAGGAGCAACAAAACTCACCATAAAAGAAGCTCACTTGCCTGTGTGATGATGAGGTGCTGAAGCAATCAGGTATCAGGCATCAAAGAACAAAAATCAAAATCAATGGACCAATTGACTCCCGATGCGATTGTTGAAGAGAAATGGATACAAAGGCAAACAGAGTAGAAGAAATGATGGTGCCCAGCTACCAAATGATTAAACAACTGGAATCTCAAAGACTTGAAGATAAAGGCGTCTTTTGTAATGCCATGTATTGCTTGATTCAAGTGGAATGAGATCATTGAGAGATTCAATATCTTCATGATTTATATTTGTTTATTAATCCAGCTGTGAAGATTTTAATTTTCTTCAAATTCAGGTGTCATTCCTACTGAAGGATGTACTATATAATATTGAGCAGTAAATGCTTTGAATCAACTTTTTTTTCAGTAGATAGGGTTATGGTCCTCAAATAATACAGGTGACTAAGGCATCTTCTTTCCATTTTAATGCTACTTCTTCATATAATCCCTATCTCAGATGATTTTTTTCAGCATACAATTTGAATAAATAAGGTTAAAGAATACAAGCCTATCTGTCAGACACCTTTTTTTTAAACTCTGGAAAATATAATATCCTCTTGTTCTGTTCGAATGACTGCCTCTTGTACCATGTAAAGGTTCCAGATGAACACAATTAAATGTCTTAGAATTCCCAATCTTTGTAATATTAGAGTTTGCTATAATCCATCCAGTCAAGTGTCTTTGTGTAGCTAGTAAAGCACAAGTAAACATCTTTCTGGCCCAGATCCATCTGATCCCAGCAAAGCTTTCCCTTGCTTCATGTCCTCTTCTGAATAGAGAGTTGTGTTAGTCTGGGTAAACTAGAAAAACAAGTACATAGACTCACATCTGGATATAAGGGTACGGTTTATATATAAGGGAAATAGGACATTAAGAAAGCATTCCTATCTAGTCCAGTACAAATTTGTAAGTCCAATATTAGCCAATATGCCTGATACCAGTCTATAAGTTCTCCTTCTGATTCACGAAGTCACAGGCCAGTGGGTGCAGAGTCCCAGCGCTGGCAGGGGTCCTCTCATGGCTCCTTGCTTCCAGCGCTCAGGGTCCACCAACAGCATCTAGTGGTGGTAGAAGCAATTCATTGCTGGCAGGGCTCTCCACACGGCTTCTCCAGCTTCAGAGGTCCGGCTCCATCAGGGCAAAGCTCTGTGGTCTCTCCTGTGGCTCCTTTAGCTCCTCAGATGCTGCCATCTTGTCTTATCTGTGATTCATCATCTCTGAGACTAATTCCCAACAACTGGGGAGATAGCTTCTCATCTCCACCAGGAAAATATCGTGAGATTTCCCAGATGTATCAGGAGAAAGCTATGCCCATACAGAGGCCTCATTGGCTACTCAATGGCTCTCTCCAGATTAACAGACTAAACTCCACCCCTACATCTCAATCATGAAATTAACATAAGCACATAACCACCACAAGGGTGAACTTCCAAAAGATCACTGTCAATGAACAAATTCAGCCATTTTGGATTATTTTCAGCAGAATTCTGCTACTATGTGATATTCAAGCTATTATCCTAAGTGTTCTATATTTTGTTTGATTGCTTTTATTTGACTTGAGTGTGGATATGGATCTCTTCCAGTCAAGGAGCCTAGTTGTTTTCCAAATTCCTTGATATAGATGATAGTTTCACTGCCACCCCTCCCAGACAGACACCTTTAATGTTCTTTCGCTTTATGTTGTTAGCTAGGACCTCCAGTATGATGTTGAATAGAAGTGGGAACAAGCGGCATCCTTGTCTGGTCCACTTTTTCAGTGGGATTGTTTTCATCATTGGCTATGATATTTTTATAAATAACATATTAACTTGAAAGGAATTTTGTTTTCATTCCTGTTTTCTTGAGTTTGATTTTTTTTGTTTGCACAATGATTCTGTATACCCCTTCCATCTTCTGTTAATGTCTCCTGTTTAATTAATGAATTAATTAATTTTATCCATAGAATGCTAAAGTATTGCAACTTGATGCATGGATATTTCCTTCAATTAATTTGGTTTGAGAACGGTCACACTATTTTCCCCTTTCAGTTCTCTAACTCCAGTCAATCATCATAATGGTAAGCTTAACATTTGCCACTTTTTCCCCCCAATTTTCTGCAAATGATGATTTTCTTTTAAAAATCCAAAGCCCACTTTTTTATTTCTCACCAATCAACTCAAAATCCCAGCAATTTAATTACTTATTGTTTACCATCACTTATCCATGAGCTGATTAATTGTTGATACTTTATCAAACTGTTGCAATCTCTACCTAGTTGTGTTCTTATTAATTTTTTCTCTCAGAATTACCACAAGGCATGCCTTTTAGAGTGGTATCCCCTTTCTCCATTCCTTTATTGTCCCATTGTATTTACTTATACACATGAGCATATCATTTCAGCAAAAGCACTTTTATGATGATCTTCAGTTATTGAGGTTTCTTTCATGACTCCTACTCTTTAGAATGAAATATATACTACTCTGAATAACATCTGAAAATACTTCAGGATCACCATCTGGCCATCTATTTAACCTTGTCCCTTCATGAATTCTATTATTCAGGAAATTTGACTTATTATAATTCTTTATATATCCAAGGTGATTTCTCCCTACGTCACACTTCAGTCACTTGTTTACCTGGAATACAATTTCCCTCCATGTCTATTTTCCAGTATCTGAATTTATAGCTTTTCTACCCATAAAAGCAAAGCATTGCCTTTCTACTAAATATTTATATATATTCTGCCTATTAAGCTGGCAGTTCTCTTTTTTTAATTTCCAAAATGCTGTAAAACCTCTTATATAACTCAACATTCATGAGTCATCTACCTTGTCAAGTACTTATTCCTCAAGGTTTCAGAATCTTTGAGTTTCAGGTAGGAGTCAAAAAAATAAATTGTCTCATGTGTATGTGAAAGTTGGGCAATGATTTGGGAAGACCAGAGAACTGATGCCTTTCAGTTAGGGTGTTGTTGAAGACTATTGAAATTACAGTGAACAGCCAGAAGGCATGTTTGTTTGGGGAAGAAATGCAGGCAGAATGCTCCCTAGAAGCAAGGATAATGAGACTTTGTTTTACAGACCTTGCCTCAGTCACTGGAGAAGGAAATTATGATTAGGAAACTGGGATTTAGAGAAAAAGAGGAATTCCCTTCATGAGATGATTTGAAATAGTGGTTGCAACAATGAATACAATCAACAATTGTGAGGATTGTGTAGGACCAACAGCAGTCTTTTTTTCGGTTGTACATAGTATTTTTATGTGTCAGAGAGGGTTTGATGGCACCTAAAAACAACTAATTTAGTGCTTTATACATAGACAAGTAAGATATTTTCATTTAATGTTTCAGAGGATATAGATGTTAACAACATTGCATATAATAAATATTTAGACAGAAATAGTCAAATAATTCTAAAGCTTTGGGGTATGTGCTATAATGTTAAAGTATAGTCTGTCCTTGGGTTAAGAACCTCTGACTTATGGGCAATCCCTTTAATATTGTGTAGAATTACCTTTACTTTGAAATGATTGAACCAACGCCCACTCCCAACCAATTCTTTATTACAATCACCTTCACTTGCTACACATGCAAATTTAAAACTAATAAAAGGGCATTGCATCTTTTTTATATTAAAAATAAAATCTCCCAAACCACGCTCACTGCCATCAAGTTTACTTGGATTCATAGTGACTTTACAGGACAGAGTACAAGGGGGTACCTCTGAAAAACTGGAATTGCACTGGGCAGAGTGGAACTTTTGTAGTACACATTTTTTCTTGCTAGGTGAGCATACAGCAACTCACTCTGAGTTAGTGCAACCAGTGGTGTCACCTGGGAGAGTTCTCTCTGGGCACAGTAAAAAAATAGTTTCTCTCAAATCTCATTTTTTTTTCTGATGGCTAATTTATGAGAACATCGTATGGCTTTGAAATTTTGTTTCCTGCTCAGGAAAAATACTGCAGAAACTGTTGTGATGTTGAACACAGCTCACAAGAAGAGATTTATGGAAAAAACTCAATTCAAGTGTATGAGTGGTTTTCCCACTTGTAAAAGGCTGAAATGATCCCTTTCATGTGGCACTTCTGAAAGGAACTATTTATTTTACAGGGTGTTTGGGGGTCTCCACTTTGTCTAGGCTCCTGCAGGTCAATTTGATTGCTTGTTTTTGAACTTCTGGTACCTTTTCCCATTGACACCTCTTGATCACAATGGCTAGTGTGCTTCTTCCATGTGGACTTAGTTGCTTCCCTGCTAGATGGCTGTTTATTTAACTTTAAGACCCACAGAGTTGCCAAATGCATAAGTGACTTAGGTACCTGAACTCCTTTATTAAGAGTTCTACCTTACCTACAAATTCTGGAGGACACAGTAAGGAATGGGTCTCATTCTTAAACCAGGACTTTCTATAATAATAAAAAAAAGTTTTTAAATTCCATTGAGTTGGTTCCCACTCATAATGACATTACATTCAAAAGATTGAAATGCCTATCCTCACAATCCTTGTTGTTAGAACATATTGTTGCAGTCTTTGTGTCAGTACATCTTCCAGCAATGAACACTTTATAGACACAATACTAAATAAATATAATTGAACATATATTTTAGTCACACAAAAGTTAAACAAAAATTTAAGAATTATATGCAGAGGCATCACTTAATAGCCCAATGCATAACTTTTTACCCATAATGGTTCCCTCAATATCTTTAGTCATTAAGAAAATGCAGCTTCATACACATCTAAAAGATGACTATAATAAAAAAAGGTATAATAAAGTATGTTCATAAACATATAGACTAACTGGACACTTCCCCACATATGACTTCATAAAGAGTAGCATGTATATGTTCATAGTAGCATTATTCCCAATAGCCCCAATATGGAAGGAATTCAAATTTCTTTCAACTAGATTTGGATAAGCAAAATTTATAATATCCATATAATGGGCTATTAGTGAAAATATAATAGGATTAAGTATCAATATATGTTAAACACGAATGAAGCTCTAGAACACTGTGCTAAGTAAAATCAGTCCCAAAACACCACAGGTGTGTTTTCCAGAAAAATAAAATTAATGACAGTCATACATATATAAGAACTAACTTATTTCAAGAAAGCTGTCTAGCTTGTCCAACTCAAGTCCATGAGATGTATGTTGATTCAGATTCTCAGACTCAGGCAGTTTGAGATAGTTAAGTTTTTTTGTGCCAACCTGACAAATAAACACATGTGGGGTTAATTGAAGGGTGGAGAGATACATGGTTTGGTGAGCCTTGCCTTTCTAGTTCTCTTGCTCTCCGATGGTCGGACCAGGATGCCAATGCCTTAGTCAGTTTCCTGTTTCAGCTGGCAAGGCTCATTTACTGTGTGACATTCTCAGGGAAAAACCACATGGATCTATCCCAATGCATCCCTGAGTCCTGAAGCAGCCATGTGAAGACAACCTGCCAACATTGAGATGCCTACATGTTCTCTGGGATTCACTGATTTGGTTTTCCTCCTGCAGTCAATGTCATTGCATGTGTTTTGTGAGATTGAGGAGGATTTTGTAGATTGCTGTTAGACACATGGGCTAATGTTGGCAGACTACATGAGCCGCTGGTGCCAAACATGAGCTAGAGCACCCAGTCAGGCAGGAAGGTGAGAGGCAAGAGTCCTCTCAGTTCTCAGGGTCTCTCTTATCAAAAAGGCCCACTTACAAGTAGGCAACACCAGACTGTGGTCTGATTGATAGGCTGGATTCCAGTCAGATCTTCTTACAGTTGCAAGCATGGCATAAAAACTTGTAATACCCATGCTATATGATTCCATTTTTAGAACATTTGAGAAAATACCACTATGGAGACAGAGAACAGATTTCTGGTTGTGTGAGGATGGAATGGAAATAAGGATTTGGTAGATTATTCAGTGAGCCTGAAAATGGATTTTGGTAATGATTACACAGTTCTATGGTTTACTACAGATTATTGAATTATAAACCCAAAATGGGTGATTTTATAGCATCTAAACTAGATTCCAATTACGCTGTTAAAATTTAGCTTGTAAATTATGGCACCTTTTATCCACTAAAGAATAAAGTAAAATCTAGTTTCCTTTAAATAATATTTTAGCAGAATCATGTTCAAGTACCACAAACCTAAAATATAAAATATACAGGATCTGCGAATTCTAAACAATTTACTATTTTAATAGGATAGATTTTTGAACTAGTACAGTGAAAAAGGAAGGATATCCTTTTATTTATATCAGCTGCTGAAATGCAAATTACTGTTAGAGGAAAATCACATTCAAGAATATTTTAGATAAATATTTCATACAAATGTTAAATTTTTAGCACTTATGTTATAAAGAATTGCTTTCATGAAATGCTTATTGGATTTGGATCTATTAGTTTTGTCACATAAATTATCAGTACACGGTAGTTTTTTACTGATGAATTTTCACCCTAATATCTATTCACAAATATTTACCACCTGCAGCCTTGTTAAAATTAGACCTAGATACTATTAAATAGAGGTCATTCCAAAGCTCTTTCCAAAGCTTGCTTATCAGAGAACTGCTAAGAAACCCCTATTCAAAGGACAGTTACTTAATAGATCAACAAGAAATGTAGGTTCACGGTGCCATTCAACACTCATAGGTCTATTATTGTTCATTTTAATCAAACACCCATTTAATCCGAATGATGAGGTGAATTTGGAAAGAGGAAGGAGGTTTAATCGGCAGCAATGATTAAATCAGATTTGCCTTGTAAAACAGCACTGCCATAAGTGCGGGGCCCCTGGACAGCACAAACCCTGTGAGGCACAGGGTTATTCCCGGAAACAATGACAGTCTGAAACTGAGAGGTGCCTCAAGAAACTGCTCGGTCAGCTTCTGAGCGGTTCCAACATTGAAAACTCTACTTGATAGGTTGGGGTCAACTGGTAAAAACTACAAAGGTCAGATGGTGGCATTTCCTTTTTGAAGGCAGGCATCGCCTTCCCTTCACCTCCTTGAAAACCACTCAGAGGCCTGTTTTGCTTTATTTTTCTTTTCTAATGCAAAGTCAATAATATGCCGACTCTGGGAACTGTGCACACAGATGTATGTAATCACTTTGGGGGTCTCCAGCTGGACATAGGAGTCAACCACAAGGAATTGAAGATGGCTGGATTGTTCTTTCTTCCATTTTATATTAAAAATTTGGGTGAAAATCCTGTCCGAAATTTTGGTTACTTCTGCTCTTCCTTAATGTCACCTGTTGTAGTTGAGTGTCCCCTAAGTCCTGGTGACGTCATGGACACCAGAGTCAAGCACTGCCCAATTCTATGCATCGTCATGACTGTTAAGATACTGAAATTAATGGTTGTCTTGGATGTGGGTACCTCCCATCTAGGGACTCATTTTTCAGGATTATAAACAGAGATTGATTTGGGGGGATCAATAAGATTTTCAGTGACTGGTATCCAGAATCAGATAGCCAGACCTTTCTTCCTACCGAGTCTTTGTGTAGAAGCTGCACTGAAAACATTCCACCATGAGTTACCCTGCTGGTATCTGAAATACAGTTTCCAGCATCGTAACAGGACATGGTATCCATGTGCAACCATGCAACAAATGGAGGGTAGAGCTGTCCCTGGGGGTTTCTGAGACTGTAGCTGTTCACAGGAGTCGAAATCCCTGTCTTTCTTCCAGGAACAGCTGGTGGTTTTGAACTGCTGACTTTGCAGTTAGTAGCCCAAAGCTTAAACATTATGTGCTCATATCTCCATAGTACCCTAGATACCTGTAAATTTGAAGATGTCTACTTCGAAGTGAAAGATTTCCTCTGTCTCTATTATATAGGTACTGGGGAGGTTTCTGTAGGCAGAAGGGTTTTATTCCCCCAAACTATGTTA
This sequence comes from Nesogale talazaci, assembly GCA_004026705.1. NCBI lineage: Eukaryota > Metazoa > Chordata > Mammalia > Afrosoricida > Tenrecidae > Nesogale > Nesogale talazaci. The sequence goes on along the minus strand of PVJH01004773.1, from coordinate 94,860 downwards.
AAAATGCTAGATTTCATCAAAAGGAACTTTTAATATTATTGCTTAATTTTGTTTTTTTCCTGTCAGAGAGATTCCAATTTAAATGCGTTATGTAATTCTCTCAAAGTAGCTCTTGAACTTTACAAATTAAGACCACAGGATCAGCTTCCCCACCTGCCCTAAGTATGAGCTCTTTCCCCCTAGTTTCCCCTATTGCCCACTTTTGCCAAATTCCTTTTCATGTGACATAAAATTGTTGTGAGTTCTGGGAAATAGGATACGGGCAGCGTTAGGAGACTATTATACTGCTTTCCAAAGTGAGGAAATGAGAAAATGGTCATTCTCTTACTTCCTTGTTAGTGAAGTCAAATGCTAACTTCTCTCTGGAGAGACTTGAGTGTATCAGTTCACTCAGCAAATTTTCTTTTGAAATCTATCTTAAATATCAAGTACATAATTTGTGTACTCAAAACTCTTTATTCATATGAGTGCTTTTGGTAATTCAAATGTGAAACAATAGCTGATCCGTTAAAATATCGTAGCATATCGATTTATAGTAATTATTTTTACTAACAGTGAGTGATTTTAAACAATTAATATTTATTATCTCCCTCATTTCTGAAGATCAGGAATCTAGGAAGATCTTATTGTCTGAATCTGGCTCAGATTGCAGTCAAGACATGAGTCAGGGCTGCAGTCATCTGAAGACTGCACTGAAGCAGGAAGAGTTAAGGTGTTTCTGTCACAAGGCTAATGAGTTAGTGATGGTTGGTGTCTGGGGTCCACATGGATGTCTTCACAGGATTATTTAACTGGCATTATTATGAAGTTGGCTTTCCCCACGGTGAGGGTTCCAAAAAAACCTCAAAGGGGAAAACTTTTATAAATGCCTTTTTAAATGCGCCTTAGAAGCCAATTACCAATTACTAAATTCAATCTGCACTCAAACTCACTGCCATTGAGTCAATTCTAACTCATCGTGGTCCTAGGTTTCCAAGGGTGCAAGACTTTATGTGTAAACAAATGAACAAATAAACATACAAACAAACAATATTTCATTTTTCTCCTGAGGATCAGCTGGTGATTTTTAACTGTTGAATCTGTGGTTATCTGCTCAATGTGTAGAGTACGATATTGTTTGGCCTCCTGAATCTGCACTCAAAATGAGAAGAATAGGGCTTCTTCTTTTGAGGAGATATTTGAGAAAAAATATGTGAAAAATTTAAAGCATAATATACTATTAAATGTAATTTTACCCATTTAAAATTGTATGGTTGGACTTCCAGCAAAATGGCAGACTAGGGGGATAATATATTCATACTCTATAATAAGTACATGAGAAGACACGTGAAATAGATATGGTTTATAACCCTGAAACACAGAACTTAAGTAACTGGGTTGAAAACAGATGAGAAGAAACTGATTGAAAACAGTAAAGCAGGAGACAAATTAAATGGTAAATTGTCAACTGATCTGACACAGAGAGGCCGTTCTGGACTTTTCTAAACAATATTCTGTGTCAAGCAGCAACCTGATAATTGAGTCACTCAGGACTGTACCAACACCAACACAAGTAGCTGATGACCAGAAAGCAACAGTGCCCCTACTGCCTAGCCCAGGGATCCTCAAACTTTTTAAACAAGGGACCAGTTCACTGTCCCTCAGACCATTGGAGGGCCAGACTATAGTTAAAAAATAAAAACAAAACAAAAAAAAAACCCAACTATGAGCAAGTTCACTGCGGGACCGGGATGAGAAGGCTGCTAAGGAGGACAGGCAGTGTGGCAAAAACACCCGGCAGGCTGGATAAATGTGGCCTGCGGGCCATAGTTTGAGGACTCCTGGCCTAGTCAGACAGATCCTTTCTAACAAATCACCCACTGGGCAAGGGCCACCATCCACTTTTGTACTACCTTGATCAAAGCTAGACAGCAGCCAATACCAGTATCATCTGTTCTACATAGCAGTGAACAGAGACCTGTCTATACTGTCTCATACTTTGTCACACTTGATTGACAGGTTTAACTCCACACCTAACCAGGAGTGTCTAGTTGACATAAATTATCTAACTACACAAAGATGAAGGAAAACGTGTGAGGAAAAAGTCAAGAAAAATGCAGACAAAACTTTAGAGGCTTCTAGGAAAATATAACATGAAGCAGCTGATAAAATAAGTGAAAAATTAAAAGCCATACAAGGACAGATAATATAAAGCCAGAAGTGTAAAACATAGCCTTAAGAAACAGAGAAGTCATTGAAAGGTCTAAATAATTCAATTGAATCAATTAAGGATAGGGCAAAGTAATAGGATTGAATCAACAGAGACAGAATTATGAGGTTGAAGACAAACTTCTCAAAACCAACCCATTAGAGAAATAATCAGAAAAAACTTCTAAGAAATATTTGCGATAGCATCAAGAGGAATTATTCAACACGTGATTCCAGAACTGTTAGAAACAAAAGAATCACAAAGAATAGGATCAAGAGTTTGTTAGAAAAATTTCCCTTATATAATGAAAGGAGAGAATATATACAAGAGCTAAATAAAGGCCCAATTAGATAGACTCCAAAGGAAAATTACCAAGACCTATCATTATCTTAATTTCCAAACCAAAGGCATAAAAGGAATTCTGAAAGCAGCTCAGATAAAACAAAAGCTTACATATAGATAAGAGTCAATAAAATAGCTTTGATTCTTTGGCAGAAATCATGAAGACAAGAAGATAAAGAGTTGACATACATAAAATTCTGAAAGAAAAAAAATGCCAACCAAGAATCATATCCACAGTAAAATCATCCCTCAAATATGGGGGAAACTTTTGGATATTTATAGGCAAAATGAAATTAAGGAATTTATTAGAACCATTCTCGGCTTGCAAAAAATACCAAATTGAGCCATTCTAACAGAGAACTAACAACAACAGATAGCAAACAGATTAGCATACAACCTAACCTAACAAATGAAATGTCCAAAGAAAAATAGACCTGCATGATTGAAAATATGAAATTAGAGATATCAATTTGTAAGGAAAACAGCTACAAACAAAATAAAGGAAATAAATAATATAGTTACAGAATTTCCCAATAGAGATGAAACTATAAGATTTCAAGATATTTCTGACTGTTTCCGCTTGGGAAGAAAACTATAGGGTAACCTCAAGGAAAATAATTAAACTTTATCATCAACATTAAAAAAGAAAATCAGAAAGATTTAGTATAAATTAAAACAATAACAACAAAGAAAATTATTTTTAAATCCATGAAAAAAATTGACCTCAATACAGAAAATTGTATAAAACAACAAAACCAGAAGAATCATAGAAAACACATCAGCAAAATTAAAGCAATATATTTATATCTGTAGATAATTACACTGAGTGTATCTGGAGTGAATGCACCAGAGACAGAGAATGACAATTCTAACAAATGAAAAGAAGGATAACATGAGTAAGAAATTAAATGGGTGATTTCGTAAAAGTACCAGCTGAAATAAAATAGATTGTAACAGATAACTCTGAAAAATTGCCCCCCAACAAATCTAAAAACACAGAATAATTGGATGCTTCTATAAGACACAGTATTTTTAGTGTGCAAAAACATGGAACACACCCATAACAAAGTAAATAATTAAGCAAGTTATAAGAATAATTCTTAACAACAACAAAAATTCTGGCCTAGATGACTTAATTGGAAAATTTTACCAAACATGCATAGAAGAACTAGCACCAACTCTACTCAGGCAATTCCAGGATATAAAAAGGGAATTTTTTATATTTATTATAGGAACCAAGAATAATCAGAATAAGAAAAAGAGTTTTTAACTACCTTTTAAAGAGAAAGTTATATAACAGTCTTCCTCATGAACATAGACACAAAAATTTTCAACAAACTCTTAACACAACTTATTAAAATATATAAATATAGATAAATGTAAACATGTATACGACATGACCAGTTGGGATGCCTGCTAAGCATACATTAATGGTTCAACTTTGGAAAAACAGTTAATGCAATCCATATAAAAAAACAAAGAAAGAGAACCCTGAAACATAACAATGCATATGCAAAGGAAATTTAACAGAATCCAACGCGTTTCAGATAAAAATAGTCAACAGACTGAAAATAGAAGGAAACTCCTTGATATATATATATATATATATATATATATATATATATATATATACAAATCATTCAAAAATGGTTCATTCAACAATGGTTATGCTACAGCAAATTGATGAGTAGCTGCCAGAAATTCAGGCCAGATTCAGAAAAAGATTTGGAATAAGGGATATCATTACTGATGTCAGATGGATCTTGGCTGTAAACACAAAATACCAGAAAGATGATTGCTTGTGTTTCGTTGACTATGCCAACACATTTGAATGTCTGGATCATAACAGACTATGGATAGCTTTGAAAAAATAGGAACTCTAGAACACTTCCTTGTGCTTATGTAGAACCTGTACATGGATCATGAGGCAGTTGTGTGAGCAGAATAAAGGAATAGTTCATGGTTTACAATCCATAAAGGTTTGTGTCAAGATTATATCCTCTCTACTTATTCAATCTCTACTCAGAGGAAATCATCAGAGAAGCTGAACTTAATGAAGGAAAATGTGGCATCAGGATGGAAGGAAGGTTTGGTAACAACTCTGCTTTTCAGTTGACACATCTGTGCTTACTGAAAGTGAAGAGAACTTCAAGCAGAAGAACTTGTTGATGAAATCAAGTATTTCAGCCTTTAATAAAGATTACAACTCAATTTAGGGAAAACAAAAATCTTTGCAACGGAACCAATAGGTGATATTATCATAAATGGAGGAAGGATTGAAGTTGTAAAGAGAGGAAAGGATGCACTTCATTGGGTTACTGTGCTGCACAAAACTTCTTTAAAGTGTTGAAACGTAATGATGTTCCTTTAATATGTGCCCAGCTCAAGCCACAACATTTTTAATTGTCTCATATGCACATTAAAGTTGGATATTGTCTGAGGAAGATTAAAAAATTGATGCATTTGAGTTACAGTGCAGGTGGAGACTATTGAGAGTACTGTGGACTGACAAAAGAACAAACTAATCTGTCTTGGAAGAAATACAGCTAAAATGCTTCTTCACAGCAAGGGTGGTGAGACATTCATCTCACATACTTTGGACATGTTATTAGAAGAAACCAGCCCCTAGAGAAAAAAAAGGATTCTCTTTATCATGATTCGTATCCAATATAGTGCTGCAAATCTGAACCACGGCTATCGCGCAAAAGAAAGTAAAAACATCCAAATTAACAAAGAAGTAAAATTCTCTTTATTGGTAGATGATATGTTCCTTTATATAGAAAACTCTGAAGACTAGCAAGAATAGACTTGACACATTGAGCACTAAAGATCAGGCGAATTGTGGAATGACATCAAGGAAATCATCTAAGAATAAGGTAAAAGAGCATTAGACAAACAGAAGAGGCTTCCTATTCCGATAAAGACTTATGGTCTTGCAAAGTCAGTGGGGTAGCTCTATTCTGGACTATAGGGTAGATATGAGTAATACATTATGGAGGTATATATAACCTATGACTCTTTCCTAGAGAAAATAATTCAGAAATAATATGGTATCAAATGTTTGCAGTGACTATCTCTAAACATGTTGGTTATTCTTATGGTGAAATTTGCTAATTTGTATTTTTTTATTTTTCTATGCATTTATAAAACAGGTAAGATTAAAGATTCTGGAATTAAGCCTCCTTGAAGTTCAGGCATGCGACTTACTCATTGTGTGATATTGTTGTTTTCAGTGCTCTCAATTAATTTCTGATGTGTAATGAATGACACTGTACAATGGAGAAAGAAACCACTGCCCAGTCTTGGACCATTCTCACAATTCTTGTTAAATTTGAGTTCGCTGTTGTGGCCAATCCCTCTCATACACTTGTTCACTGACTCTCTACGAAGCCTGCTGTTCTTTTCCAGAGAATGCTTGTCCCCAAAACAAGTCGTCTCTGCATTCCCATTTATTAGAAGCATTCTGGCTGTGCTTCCTCCAAGACAGGTCCCCCCCCCCGCCCCCGTCAGTCTATGCACTTTCAATATTTCCTACAATCATTACAGTCCAAATGAACCAACTCTTCACCAGTTCTACTTATTCCTTAACCAATATTCACATTGTCTGTGAGGTGGCTGAGTGCTGTGGATTGAGTTAGGTACGTCTTAGTCTTTGCCCTTTGACACGTTAAAGAAGTCTTGTGCAGCACATTTGCCCAGTGTAATTCATTTTTTGATATATTGAATGTTGCTTTCATGGACATGGACTGTAGATGCACGTAAAGTGAAATCTTTGACAATTTGGACATTTTCTCTGTTTATCATAATGTCTATTAATTCGTTTGTGAGGATTTTTTCTTTGTATTGGATTGCAATCCATGCTGAAGACTGATTTTCATCAATGGTTTCATCAGTTGTTTCAAAAAATGCTCCTAGTTTTCTGCAAGCAATAATACATCACCTGCATATCACAGGTTGCTAATGAACCTTCCTTCTTCTTTTTTTTTTTGGGGGGGGGCACCACTGTCCTCTGGTGGTTGTGGGAGCTACCCAGTGCTGCTCCTGAGAGCCGCCGCTGGATTTGAACCGCCAAGCCCGCAGGCCACAGTCCTGCACTCAACCACTTACGCCACCGAGGCTCAGCCCCCTTCCTTCTATCCTGTAGCCCCATTTCTCCTGTATATAGCTCTACTTCTTCATTGATTGCTCAGTATACAGATTGAACAAGCAGGGGTACAACCTTGACCTACCCTTTTCCTGACTTTGTACTATGCACTCTCCTCTGCATTCTAGCAGAACCTCTGTCTCTTGGTCTCTGTGCAGATTCCCCACGAGCACGATGAGGTGTTCTGAAATCTCCATTCGCTTCAACGTTAACAATATTGCTTAAAAAAGGGTATTGACGGTGAAGAAGTCGATGGTGTTGTCAAATTCTGTTATGGGATCCAGCTTTATTTTTATTATCAAGGCCATATTTTCCAATGATCAACCCTTCTATGTTTCCATGATTTGCATGCCAAACACCATCTAGGTCATTGATTAATTTCAGGTGGAAATTGGTATCTTTCTTCAATTTCTTACTCATTAATTTTATTAATTACTTAGTAAATTTAATGACAGATGGATTAACTACAGATGCATGAACTTGTAGGCATATAGGTGTTATCCTATCACACATAGCATTGTATGTCAAGATATACTTTGAAATGTTCTATTTGATGATGAATGCAATGCTATTTTTGAATTTGTAATTTCTGACATAGTCTGTTTCAAAATGGCCACGATCAGTTTTTTAACCTCACCGGTGCCTGGGCTATCTATTGTTATATGTTCCCTTTAGTGTTTGATAACTTACAATTTTCCTAGATTATGCATTCCATATTTTTATCATATGGGGCTATTTGCAACTATTCTTTCTCATTTTGAGTTCTGACCCATCAGCAAATGAAGGCCTTGGAAGCTGTGCTCCATTCTGAATCATGATGATCAATTCAACTTGGAGAAGCAGCTCTTTTGTGGTCATATTTTGAGGGCCTTCCAACCTGAAAGGCTCACTTTCCAGCACTATATCAGACTATTTCCTCTGTAATTTATGAAGTTTCCAGTGGTTGATCCCTCAGAAGTGGCCTACTTATGTATTCTTCCTCCTCTGTTCTTTGTCTGGAAGCTGCATGGGAACTGATCCACCACAAGTGACCCAGCTAGTATTTCAAAGAACAATGGCACAGTTTCTACCCTGCTGCAGCATACGAGCCACTCTAATATTGGCCAGACTGACTGAGATCTAGGGGTGTAGCCTCGGGGAAGGTAATTATCTTCTCTGTGCCTTTGTTTTCTCATCTGTGAAATGAGACTGCTAAGAGTGCAATCTTTAAAATAGAACAAATGACACTGGATTGCCACCACTGGACATTCTTACTCAGGTGTTGTGTGTTTTTGCAGGGTGCCAGTGAGTCGGGCCTGATGCACAGTACTCTACTTACAACAGAAAGAAACACTGCTGGCTCCCGCAGGGTCCTCACAACCATTCTTCTCTTTGAGTCCATGTTGGCAGTCTCTCTATCTCATCAAGGGTCTTCCCCCTTTGCACTTCCCTGCTACTTTATCAAGGATGAGGATCCAGGGACTGGTCTCTCTTGAAAACATGACTCATATACTTTTGACTTGGGCATAGCTGTTTTCAATAGCTTTCCATGAGATTTTTTTCACATGAGTGAGTCTAGCATTTCACAGAGCTAGAGTGCCCTCCCTCACCTTTCTGGATCTCTTTAAAGGTGTCACATTTTCATCAAAGTGAAATGCATGCCAAAGATGGATTGGGTGACTTTTGGTCACTTCTTTCTGAATTTATAGAAAAAAAATTCATGGAGAACAAAAATACATAGCAAAAAGATCATTGTCACTATGGTATGTCACATATAAATCATTGATCACTAATGCTATAGATTGGTTCTAATGAGCCTTTAGTTGTTAAATAATTTTTTGATATTTGAAACATCTTTCTTGGCAAGCACCTCAGGACACTGTCATCTTAAATTAATGTGCAGTACACTAATTTTATATTATGTACTGTTTATTGCATTGTTGCTCTTGTCCTGACACTAAAATAAATTTCTAATGATTTCTTTAATTTCAAATGGATAAATAAATAATATAAATCAAGAATGACTTTTAGCTTCCCTAATTTTTATGAGTATTCTCATGAATTTAAATCTCGTGCAGAAAATTAGTGATTTAAGGGAATAATTGGTAGATTGGCTATGTAATAAATAAGTCTGGATGCCGAGATGGCCTTGGATATTATGGAATCGTGTTTTCTTGTGACACAATCACAAGGATGCTGGATAATCCATATTGAACAAAATGTAATTGAAAAACTCTGCAGTACACCATGAAATCATAGAATCATACTAAGTTAGAACTGGAAAATCCCTTAGAGATGATCTAGTCTTACCACCTAATTTTATGGATGAAGAAGTCAGTAAAATACAGTTTCAGTTTATCAAAAAATATATTTAACTGAGCACAGCTGCCTGGAAATCTGCTTCAAGCACAGCCCAGTGAAGGGAGCTTAACAATGTATACCACTATGCACACATCCATTCATATGTCTTGAATATTAGGTCGGTTATGCTTCTGGAAGTCCTTGCAAATTTAGTATTCCTTTGGGAACCGGAGGTTGGATGACAAGTGGCCTGGATCAGAATATATCCTGCCTAACAAACAATTTTATGATTTTGTTGAGGTACAATAAAAAAACACGTCTTACAAAATAAACACGAAGTCAGAATTTTTTTAATGTATCTTCATTTCCTTTACATATATTTAAATTATATTTAACCCCTTGAATTATATAATTAATATTTCTTTTATCAGTATGGATTCCCTACCCTGACCCCATCCCTTTCCAAGAAGTGGAATTCCAAATTTTGAGATTGTCTTCTGAAAGATGATCTTTTGAAATCAATCCATAATTGATTTGTTCCCTTAAAAAAGATGGAATAGTTCCTGAACTCTGAATTAACTCAGAGAATGCCGTAATCTTATGGGTCAGAGATATACTGAAAAGAGACAGTCACGGTAGAGACGGTTGGCAGCGAGCACAGAGGCAAATTAATCTGATTTTCCAAAGGAATGTTTGCCCCATGGTGGGCACTGAAGGCATCATGTAGCCCTTATTCAGTCATTTAATATTAAATCAACAACTCACTCAATCTTCTTACTCAGATTCCAGGGTCAATAAAGAAATAATCTGATTGTAATTTGCACTTCTCTATCAGGCCCAGTGACTGTTGGACTCAACAAATAATTACATTTACCTATTCTTATTGACGGGCATCAGAACTCTGGTGAGCTTGTGAGTTTACACATTGCCCTGCTAACTACAAGATTAGTGGCTTAAACCCTAGCCACTCCATGTGAGCAAAATGGTCCCAAAATAATTTAGTCTCAGAAACCCAGATGGGCAACTCTGTCCTATTGATTGGGTCACTCTGAGTCCGAATGGATTTGATGGGCATGAGAAGAATCCACTGCCATCAAGTCTGTTCCAACCTTCAGTGACCCTGTGTACAATTTCTGAGACTTTAAGTATTTGTGGAGGACATCTTTGTAGACTTACTTTATTTGCAAATTATTTTTGTTGTGAATTAGGTGTGGAGTTTATATTTCAGACCATCAACTTTGTATTCAACAGTTCAAACCATGTTGAATAAGACTGAGGATAAAGGGTATCCTTGTCTGGTTCCCATTTATATGCAGAATCCTTTCAGTGTTTTCTCATTGAGTGAGATGTTGGTGATTTTTAAAATATATATGGTCTTTATTATGTTGAAAAATGCCCCTTCTACCCCTGTTTTTTGATTTTTTTAAATTGGGAATATGTGCTGGATATTGTCAAATTACTTTTCTGCATTATTTATATGATAAGTGGTTGTTATTGTTTATGTGTATGTGATAGGTTACATTGATTGTTTTTCTAATGTTAGAGACTTGCTTGCAAGTTGTTTCTGATGTATATCTGTAGTGTTCTCCCTCAGAACCAGGACAGCATGAAGAAATGGGTTTTTAATTTAATTTTTTATAACTGTTTAAGGCCTTTATTAACAAGTGCTTGCAGTTTGTTGACTTTGGGGGGGGGAATCAAGCTGTATACTTTTATTACAAATTAAAAATGAGGCTTTTAAAAAACTCAACTTGACCAGATAAGTCATAATTTAAAAACCTTTAAAGTTGTATTGAGAAAAATCTGACTTTTTAAAAAACACATTTATCTTTACCAAAAAGAGACATCTTTAGGTAAAAATAATAAAAACCGCATGCTGCGTAGATAATGCAGATAGTTCTAGTCATCTGGTCAATGGGCCAAAAGCAAGCCCTTAAGGTCTTCAGCTTCAATCTTTTGTTCATTTCTTATTGCCAGAATCCCATTTTATAATACAATTGCTTTCGGATGAGTCCCACCCTGTGGTCTTCCCTGCCCGGGATGATGCTGCATCCTCAGCATTAGGCTGAGCTGTGAGACCAGGTCCCCCACCATGCAACAGGCTGCCTTTCTGTCCTTCTGGTAAGAGAAGACACTATGGGGATTGGATGCCCCCTTGGTCTGGACCCCAGGGGAACCATTACTCACTGAGTTTAAAGGCCAAGCCTCTGAACCCTGGAAGGAGGAAGCTCTTGGCAATGGGGAATATTTCTCCGAAGTATGGTCAACAATGGAGTGAGTAGTGGACCCTGACACTTCTGGGACAGAGGAATCTCTGGAACAGTTGTGGGAGCAATTCACCACTTGCAGTCATCATCTCTTCCCAAATATACCAGTGAGAGAAGGAGGGGGGACGCAGACTGGGTACTTGCTTTGTATGTGAATTGCTAGGCTTGCTGATCTCTAGCGGCTCCCAGGAAAGAGTTTGACTGCTCACTCTGAGCCCTTTGGGATATTAGGGTGGCAGAAGCTTGTGTCTTTTCTCTTCTTTGGCAGGGATTGTGCAAAGAAAGTGTCCTAACTTCTTTATTGATTCAACCCATTTTGATGGAAACGTTTTATATACCACATACAAGTTCCTGCTTTCGTGGGCTTTTCACTGGAGTATAGGATGGGGTTTGATCAAATATATCGGAGAAACAAATAAGGTGTCAAAATATGTGCAGTCAGTGGTTTAGAGCCACACTCCAGTGGGAGAAAGATGCGTCTGGCTGTCCGTGTCACAATTTACAACCTCAGAAACACCTCAGAGCAGTTCCACACTGTCATGTGCGGCCACCCTGAGTCAGACTCGGTTCAGTGGCAGTCGGTTTTAATAAAGCAAAATAATGTGATGAAGAGTTAAGGAGTGTACTTTAGTTTAGATACGTTATTTTAAAAAAGACCCACCACAAGAGAGCGCATTGATGTCAGACCTCTTGAAAGTAAGCATGGGCAGAGTGCTGCTAATGATGGTAGCCCCTCTGCAAGGCTAGATGTGGCCACTGATGAACTCTTACCTTTGAAGGGTTCAAGGGAGCATTTCTTAGCTGAGTGTGCTGTGGAAACTCATGCCCAGATTATTATGTTTCTATTTATCTAAAAGAAACCACTATCTTCCTCTCCAGACAGGAGAAGAACTCGTGCTGCAAGCTCAAGGGTAGGCAGGTGACACAGGACCAGGTTGGTTGGTGACGTCAAGAAAAAGTTATCCACCTCATACTGGTGAATATGATCTTATTTGGGGAATATGTCTTTGCAGAAGAATTAGGTTAAGGGTCTCAAGATAAGAAGGGCTCTTCCAGGTGGGTCCTAAGTCCAAGGATATATGCCCTTACAAGACACAGATGAGAAGAAAATAATGAGAAGGCCATGGGAAGATGGAAACAGAGATTGGAGCTAAGCAGCCATAAGCAAAGAAAAGCTCAAGATTGCTGGCAACCACTGGATGGTAGGAGAGAGTTACATAGAACCATGTCTCTCATAGCCTCTAGTGGGAACCAACACTAAGGATCCCTTGATTCCAGGCCACTGGCCTCCAGAACTGTGGAAGAATCCACATCTGTGGTTTTAAGCTACCATGTTTGTACTCATTTGTCATCACATATACTAATGGAAAGGAAAAGAGTACAACAGATTGGAGGAACACACGACTTTAATTACACCTGCACCAGGCACCTCGAAAATTTGGAGAGTCATCGGTGTTCATGTAAGTCAGTTTGCACACAGAAAGCCACCAGTGCTGAATAATTAAAACAAATAAACAAATAGGAGCAACACTCTTAAAATTTGAGTGTGTTCAGTTGGGAGCAGAAACACCTGTGTGAAGTAGGTTGGAGGAAATTTCAAATGTAATTAAAGCTTGTGAAAAGCAAATGTTCTAATACAGGAAATAGTGTAATGATGGTCTCTCGTTTGCTATTTTGTGATCTTCAAATTCAAATGTTACCCACACTACAGTAGTGGAATAAGAATAAAGCAAAGAGTTGAGAACATATACATAACTCTCAGACACAATGGTTGACCTACCTTGTGGTTACTGATGAAGCCATTATTGGCTTCCCACACTTAGGCTTTCTTCATCAAAGCTATATTGTAACATTTTTTTGCATGTTCTTGAGAGCCTAACTATTCTCAGAAAGAGATGAAGGTGACTAAAATATTTTGCTCCATTCCTTTAATTGTTTCTAAAAATCTGAGTTGTTGTCTCAGCACTAAAAACAGCAAGGCAAGATATGGTGACTCCAGACCTGATTTTCATCCATGCGACATCTGTGACTGAAAATAATGATAATGATAATTGTTATCCTTTCACTCTGAGATCTGCACATATTTTAGACTTGCTCATAGCCTAAACAGAATCATCTCATTTCTGTTTAACTTCCATTTCATTTCTGCACATTTCCCACATCATTTTAATCCACTTCTATCCAGCTTGTCTCTGTATGTTCTTTTCTGGTCCAGTTGAGAGGATTTTTGTTTTCATTACTTTGAATTGTGATCCATATTGAAAGTTGAATTTGGTGATATTTATTAGTATATTCTTCAAGTCCTCTTGACTTTCAGTAAGGTTATGCCATCTGCACACCACGGGTTATTTGTGAGCCTGTTTCCAATACCACATTCCCCTTCATATTTCACTGCTATTGAGCCAATTTTAACTCATCGTGACACCATATAATCCAATTTATATAATCCCATTTTTGTGCTTACCATACAGATTGAGTAAATACAGTGAAAGTATAAAACCCTGACACATACCTTCCTTGCAGTGTCTCCCTGTCCTGCTAGAAGGTCTGTCTCTTGGTCTATGCAAAAGTTCCAGAGGAGCACAATAAAAGGTTGAACCATGTTCATTCTTCACCATGTCAGTTATAGTTAGCTATGATCCACTTAATCAGCTGATTTTGCATAGTTAATAAAGTAGCACAGTCATTCTTTCTCTAGTCAGCAGTTACTTTTTGAGAAAAGGTACCATGGTCAGTCTTATCTCTAGCAATTTTTTACCATCGACCCACTTCGTATGGTTCCAGGGATTGCTTCAATAACACTTTACTTGATTCAGTTCTGAAGCTCTTCAGCATGTAAATAAAATGTGTCTGGGATTTTCCACTCTCTTATTTTTTAAATTCTTTCCTTGGTTGCATGTACTTCTTCTTCACCCTTAACTATAACTAATTTGTACCTTCAAAGAATGTAGAATAAAATTAAACCTAAAAGAAATTCTCCATTAATTCCTGATTGTTTTTTTCATAGCAAACCTATAGGGGAGAGTAGAATTACCCCCTTTGGGTATCCCAGACTATTGATACAATTATACATATAATATAAATATATATAATATCTATTATGCCAATGAAGCAGAATGGGAAAACCAGAAATGTTTACATAAACCTACAAGCAACTGATCTTCTACAAAGAACCAAAAAAATTAAAGGGATAGGCATGGTCCCACCAACAAATTATATTGACAAAATTTGATTACCATCTGTAGAATAATGAAACAGGATCCATACCTTACTCCATGGGCAACATGAAACTCAAGAAGAATTAAATACCTGAAGGTAAATCCCAGAACTATACAGATCCTTAATAAGAACATAGGGACAAAATTATAGACCATGGTATAAGACATAGACATACTATCAAAATAAGAAGGATATATCAAAGGAAAATTCACACAGTAGAAGAGAAAATATATGACTAGAACCTATTACCAGGGAAGGGGGATACAATATGGGGGTGCTGTTAAAAATAACAACAAAAGACGTCATGTGCATCAAAAGTCTTCATCAGAAGAGAAAAAAGAGAACCCACAGACTGCGAGCAGTGGGGGTAATCTTGGGCAAAGACATCACAGAAAAGGAACTAATCTATAGAAAAGACCAGAATTATTCCATTGAGTCTGAGGCTGTAAATATTTTTTTGGGGGGGTGGGGTGGGGGGGTGGGGGCATCACTGCCCTCTGGTGGCCGTAGGAGCTACCCAGCCTTGCTCCTGGAGAGCCACTGCTAGATTTGAACCACCAAGCCTGTGGGCTGCAGTCCTGCACTCAACCACTACGCTACCAGGGCTCAACCTGTAAATCTTTTAAAACCCCACTGCTTCATCATTTTTTCCAGGTAGTAGCTGGTGGGGCCAGAATGACATGTCAGGAAGCAGCCCCAAACTGACCCAATGCAACCTCAGAAGTCTCAGAAAACCAAATCCCACTCCGCTTACTCATTTACTGCTGTAAAGTCTGTCAAACTCAGAGTGGTCTTGTGGAAAGGAGTAGAGGTACACCATAGGGTTTACAAAGCTATAGTCTTTATGGGAGCAGACAACCTCAACTCTCTTCCATGGGTTGGCTGCTGTGTTCAAATAACCCAATGCTGTGTCCAGTTAGTAACCCAGTGCTTAACTCACTGGGGAGCCAGGTACCATTGAGTCTGTTCCGACACATAGTGGCCCTATGCACAAGCGATTTAAATACCTTTTAATCCTGCAACACCCTCGTCATTGCTCCAATATTTAAGTCCCTCATTGCAACCATGGTGTCAGTACATCTCTTGAGGGTCTTCCTCTTTTTTACCGCCCTTCTACTTTACCAAGTCCAATGTCCTTCTCCAGGGCTTGATCTCTCCTGACAATATGCCCAAAGTATGGAAGATGAAGCTTTGTTGTCCTTCCCTCCTAAGAACACTCTGGCCTTCCTTTTTCCAAGACAAACTTGCTTGTCCCTTTTGCAGTCCGTGGCACTATCATTGTTCCTCCCCAGCATCAAAATACAAATACATCAATTCTTTTGCTGTCTTCTTTATTCAATATTCATATCATATCACATGCATATGAGGACGTGGGAAATACCATGGCTTGGGTCAGGTACACCTTATTCCTCAAAGAAACATCCTTGATTTTCAACACTCTAAAGAGGTATTCTGCAGCAGATTTACCTAATGCGATGTGTCATTTTATCTTCTGACTGCTGTTTCCATGATCATTGATTGTGGATCAAGCCAGACAAAATTTTTGAAATTTCAAACTTTTTTCCATTTATTACAATGCTGCCTATTGGTCTAGTAGTGAGGACTTTGGTCTTCTTATCAAGTTGTAATGCACACCAAAGGCTGTGATCCTTGATCTTCATCAGCAAGTTCCCCCAAGTTCTCACTTCCAGCAAGCAAGATTGTGACATCTCTGTGTTGAAGATTGTTAATAAGTGTTCATCCAACTTTGATCCTGTACTCCTATTCATATAAGCCAAAATAATCAAACTCTGATTATTTTCTCAGTATGCTGATTGAATAAGTATGGTGAAAGGAGAGAACTGTGATGCACAACTTTTTTTAAAAAAAATTTAAGCCATGCAATATTCCCTTGTTATGTTTACACAACTGCTTCTTAATCCATGTATTGGTTCTAAATGATCATAATGAAGTGTTTTGAAATTCCTATTCTTTTCAATGTTGCCCATATTTTTTTATGGTCTGCATAGTTAAATGTTTTGCCATTAAAACACAGGTAAACATCATTCTGGTGTTCTCTTTCAGCAAGATCTGTTTGACAGCAATGGTAAGTCTTGTTCCATGTCCTTTTCTAAGCCCAGGCTAAACATCTGGCAGCTTCCCATCAATGTACTGCTACAACTGTTGTTGGTTGATATTCAGCAAACTTACTTTCATGCTATGTTAGTCTAGGTAGACTAGAAAAACAAATCCAGGGAGACTCTCATGTGTGTATAAGAAAGGGGTTTATATACAAGAGCAACTGAATATTGAGAAAGCATCCCAGCCCACTGCAGTTCAAGCCTGTAAGTCTGATCCAGGGAGATTCTCATGTGTGTATAAGAAAGAGGGTTATATATAAGAGCCATTGAATATTGAGCAACCCAGTGCAGTTCAAGCCTGTAAGTCTGATATTAGCCCATATGTCTGACACCAATCTATAAGTCTCTTCAGACTCACCAAACACATGCAATGATGTTGAATGCAGAGTGATCAGAGGCCTGTGGGTAGAAAGTATTTGGATTCAATGGCATTGTAAGCATCTCAGCAGGGGCCTTCACATGGCTTCTCCAGTTCCCAGGGCTGCATCAGTGTAGGTTCATGTGGCTTCTCCTCAAGGGCATATCACCAGAAGTGAGCCTAGAGAGAGTGTTTTGCACTGGAAATATGGGAATTTCCAGAATCCTTAGGGGAAGGTTATGCCCACACAGAAGTCTCATTGGCTGTGACCGGATTGAGAGACTAAACTCCACCTCTTCACTCTTAATCAGTGGTTCTCAACCTTCCTAATGTTGAGACCCTTTAATTCAATTAGTTCCTCATGTTGTGGTGACCCCAACCATAAAATTATTTCGTTGCTACTTCATAACTGCTATTTTGCTACTTTTATGAATCATAATGTAAATATCTGATATGCAGAATGTATTTTCATTGTTACAAATTGAACATAATTAAGCATAATGAAAGCATAGTGATTAATCACAGAACAGTATGTAATTATATATTGTGAAATATTTATGTGTTTTCTGATGGTCTTAGGTGACCCCTGTGAAAGGGGTCGTGACCCATAAATTTAGAACTGTTGCTCTTAATCCTCTTCAATCCCAAATTAACACCAGATTATGTAGCTACCACACATGCCATATTAATGATATTGTTATATAACTTGAGCCTTCTCTTGAGTCATCTTTCTTTGGAATGGGCAAAAATATGTGTCTCTTCCACAAAATTAGCCAAGCAGCTGTCTTCCAAAATTTCTGGCCTTGATGAGTGAGTAGTTTCAATTCTTCTTAAAGCATTTCAATTGATTCAATTGAATCAATTCCTGGAGGCGTGGTTTTAGCTAATGCTTCTAGTACAGCTTGAACATCTTCCTTTCATATTTATTGGGTTTCGATTATATACTACCTCTTGAAATGGTGGAATGTTCACTAATTATTTTTGGTACAGAGTCTGTGTAGTTTTTCCATCTTCACAATTAATCTGAAGGTGCTCCCCCCCCTCATAAAAACAAAACAAAACAAAAATCAAGCTCACTGCCATGCACTCAATGCTGACTGATAGTGACCCCCTGTGGGTTTCTGAGACTGCAACTGTTTGAGAAGAAAGTTCCTTGAGAGCTGCTGGTATTTTTAAACTGCCGACCACGTTAACCACAGTCTAAGGCCTTCACCACTATACCATATCAGCTCCTCCCCCTCTAGAAAGAAATGTAAGATTTTCTTGCTGTCGATGGTGGACTTTTTGTGTTTGGCTGGCTTTTCTTACACACCTTCCTCTCTACTGCTGTTTTACACACACTAAACGTCTGTGCTAGATCCTCATGATGAAGGGCAGAACTCAGGGGTTAATTCAGTCATTTGATGGGTTTGGGCATATGTCTCATGTATTTCAACCTTTGCCCTTTACCTCTCTTTCCTTCCCTCTGTTGGAAACTCTTTCCCTTTTGAAATCTATTGATAAAGGAAAGGTGTCTTCTGGGCCCTGGTTTCCTCTGTGTTGAGATTCCTCTCATGTTTTTCCCTATCCTTCTTGCCCCGACTTATCTCCCTAGCACCATGGGAAAGGAATGGGGTCCTATAGGTTTTCATGACTGATTTTCTTTTGGATGTAGATTATCAGGCCCTTCCTCTGAGGCACCTCTGAGGAGACTTGAACCCCCAATATTTGGGTTAGTAGCTGAGTGCATTTTTGCACAACCTTTTTAATGCCTCACTCCTCAGGACTTATGCACTTGCTTCTGCTTTGACTGTTACAATTCCTATGTAGTCCTGCAAATAGAAATGATATGAAGGCAGACACATTTCTTTATGAGAGGTAAAAAAGAGATGCAAATTGGCTTAATGAAAATTTTGAGACAAGGAAGAAAGGATGAAAGAATGTTTTCCATTTATTTAATGGCTCTTGATTTTAAACTACTTGCCTATGCTTTTAAAAACATTGTTAGTCATAATTGTTTTTTTTTAAGTTGACCAGGAAGGTATAATTATTTTCATTATAGCCAAAGAAATGAGGTTTACTGAGGTCAAGGAGTGGATCAGAGAATTTGAAGAACCCAGGTGTCTTAGATCCCAACCCAGTGATCTCCCTTCAATGAAGATTAAAGGGTTCATATTAGAATAGACAGTATATTACAATGCAACATAATAGCTTCTGTGACATCTGTGGTGACTCATTGAATTGCATTGACTGATCCCAAATAGAAAATAGATGAAGATAACTGGGAGCTTTAATCCTGTGGCTTTCCGCCTTAGAAAGCTGCCATAGATGTGCTAATGCGATACAGGATTTAGCACTGCAGGTTCCCCATGGTGAGCCATTTGCTCATTCCAGAGGTTTCCTCTTCGTGTGGAAGAGTGTGCTAGACATGCCTCCACTTTCATATAGACCCCAGAGGCATGGCTTGGTTTCAAAGGTTTCCTCATTATTTACAGATGACTATCTCATCTCGAAAAACCCTGAAAGAGTCCAGGTTTCCTTTGGATCTTCATCCCTCTCAGCAAATACATGCTAGCCCTCTAAGGCTTTTAATGAGAGAAAGTGGCCTGTTGGCTATGAAGGATAAGAGAAGTGATGAATCAGGGACAGACGATGTCATCTCCTGGATGTCCAATGAATTAATTTTCACATCTAATTTGCTTACCACCCCCTTTGTCCACGAAAGGAGTCATTCTTCTCCAGTAGTCAAACTATGTGGCTATTTTCATTCCAACAGTTAAAAAAATTAAATAAGTAGAAGGCTTCAAAATCATGAGGTTCTCCCCATTCATAAAACACACTTGCCAATTTTTCACAGCACTTGTAGTATCTATTTTTTTTTTGCCTGTAGAATTTTAGTTCAGATTATAATAGACCATTTCCATACATGTCACAAGAAAGAGGATCTGTAGTTTGTAAAAAGTATTCCAATTAACTGGTGACTGTCACTAGGACTCCAGCTGGCAAAGTGCTAATGCATTTATTAGAGGATGCTTTGAACATTTTATACACATTGTAAATAGCCTCAGTATAACTGATTGTTGTTCATTACAACATTATTAAGACAGAAAAAAAAATCCCTTTAATGAAGGCAGCTAATAGATGGTTTTTAATGGGAAAAGTTTGCTTGTAGGTTTGTATTTTAGACCGGGTCACTGGCAATTTCAGACAGAAATTGCAATGGGGGCCAAAATGTCTTAACATTTTACAACTCAGATGCAAACATCTGGATCAACAGAACAACCCTTGGGCCTGGGGTTAAATGATGTTCCTGTTCAAAAGGAAGAATTAAGCTTGTAGGTTGGTACTTAAGGTAGCCCTGGAGTCCAGAGGTGGTTCAAAGGATTAAGCATCTGACGACTAGCTGAAAGATCTGTGGGTTGAACCCACTCAGCGGAACCTCACATGAGAGGCTCGATGATCTGCTTGGGACCCCTCTGCAGCACAGCTCTAGATCTGCACTCAGTTGCCAAGAGCTGAAACTGACTGGGCCAAAATAAATAAATAAACAAATAAATAAATAAGTCACTATGGCACAGTACTTTACTTGATATTTCCCTGCTAGCCGTAGTCTTTGTGACATCCACCAAGTGACTGAACCACCATGTAATTTAAGGTAGATGATACCCTAATGGGGGTGGGGGTTTAATCTGTGTTCTCTTTCCTGCTCAGATGAAAATGAGCCTTCTCAGGAGCAGGAATGGATCGATTTCATTGCCATCAAGAAAGAAACACCAAGAGTGCAGTCTATGCTCTCTAGACCCTGAAATTCCTGCAGACTACATCTCCTTGATCTGACCGGAGAAGCCCCAGAGGCAGCAGAGTCAAGCTCCAGAGCATGAGACAGAGGGAATCCTGGCTCACCAAATGAATAAAGCTGAGAGCTTCCAGATGGAAGGGTCACTTGCTGAGTGGGATGCCTCTGGACACTTCATTGAGGGAACTAGGTTTGTTGGTCCATAGAGCTAGAACTGAGCCCTTTCAGGCAGAGTGGTGTAAATTTCTGGTGTTTACTGACAATGCTTTTGAAGTTTTGTATACCTTATACGGGTAGCCTAGAAGCCGGGGCCGGGGGAGGGGGGGCGGGGGGGAGGCGGTGGTTGTCTAGGACTAGAGAGAGGCCTGCTGGGAGTCATGGCTAAATGGGGGCACTGTTGATCAGGGGAACCTGAGCATTTCTGATCCTGTAACTTCTAAAAGATAAAACAATCCATCGTTTTGAGGATGACATGTGAGTTCTATGCAGCCATTACCATGGATTATTGAACTCAGTGAAGAAGAGAAGTGGAGAGAGCTATGGGTGGGACACTTGGTGTTAGAATTGGTGAAGAAGTTTGGAGGACAGGAATTGATCTTGGGTTGATGCTTGATTTTTCTTCTTACTTGTGAAGTCCAAGAAAGTCAGGCATGGCCCCTATGGCATTATTAGTGACTAATCAACTTACAAGATTTCTAAAATATAGCATTTCAGTTAATTCTGCATTTTTAAATAGTAGATGGACATTCCTTAAAGTTTTGTAGGATGTATTTACTTGTAAGTTTTAACAAATCAGGATTTAGAGTGGAAGAGAAGTAGTGGAGAATTTCATGCAAAATGATGCTTTCCTCTATTTGCAAAATTTCTGACTAATGAAGATTTAACACTAGGCAAAAATATGGCCATAACCTTTTGACAGCAATTTTCAGAATAAGGACACTAATTAAGGCCTCCTGTAACATATTATTAATAAATAGATAAACAATAAAGGGGAAGGAAAATGAAGAAAACTAAGTATTTTAGGAAAGTTTTAAATGGAGGCAATCATATGACAATGCTTAGTATTTATATAAAATCTAGATATTTTGTATTATTATCAATGGATTTATATATGCAGCATCCCCTGAAACATTGTCTGGCTTCTGAGATCCAGAGGGATAGGGGTTATGCAATATCTACCCATAATTTCATAATTGCATTTCAGTCAATAATGCAAAATTTTTTCTCATCAGATTGTTGGCTAGAACTATTAAGTACAGCATATTTGACTGGTTTAATGTTATTTTCTTTCTCAGGGATGACCTTATGTTTTTGTTGAAGGGTACTAGCTAAAGCCTTCCCCGTCAAAAATTCTTTCCCTATGAGCCTGTCATTTTGCCTCTGATAAATTCCACTGTAGGACTTTTATTTCCTTTTTGCGGTTGCAAGAGTGGACTGTCACAAAAATATTTATCAGAAAAAAAAATCCATTTGAAGACACTGCTAGCCAGTATGATAGCTCTTATTCTTGTTTCCATTAATAGTTGTGAACAGTTATTGTGTGCCAATGACCATGGTGAGAATTTTACTTCAGTTCATCTGATGAAGAATGTCAGTTCTTCATCATTCACAGAGAGACATTTCAATGTGCACCTTCCACGAGGAAAAGAAGCTGGTGGTGACCAAACTGTACTTCTCTCCTGATCAGTGCTACTGTCATATAATTCACATATCATACAATTCAATAGTTCAACCATATTTGGAAGATTTGTACAATATCCACAATCAGATTGAGAATATTTCTTCATTCTTGTGCTCATTGTTATTAACTCCCAACCACCCACCCCCAAACTTCCCTGTCTTAACCCAAGGAACCATTAACCCAGTTACCATCTCTATAGATTTACCTCTCCTAGATTTCATATACAGAAAAATATTAAGACAAAGCAAATTTTTTAAAGTAAGAAAAAAATAGAAACGTCAATTGAAAAGAGAGAAGAAATTATTACAACCTAATATGGATTTTCTGCAGGAGTCACAAACTGAGGAGTGTGTCCCATTGTGGCGAATAGGGTTAACCTTGACAAAACAGGATGGGAGTGTTGAGTGCACTGTCATCACATACCCTAATGTACTCATTACATACCTGAGCTAACTATGATCTAAAAGAGCAATTAACCTTGACAAGATTACAGCAAGCTCGCAGAAATGCTCTCCTTTCTTGCACCTTTTTGCTTGCAGACCCAACCCTTGAAAAAACTGGTGATGAGATGACAAGGTGGGCAACATCCTTTCTGCAGTTGTGGAAAGGAACGGGGCCCACCACAGGTAGAGAAACTCTTCAAATAATGGCAGGTAGGCCTAGAGCTTCTCCCCTCTTCCTCTTTTTTCCCTCTCTTCATACCATGTTCTGGTTTTGCCTGTTTCCAGGCAGCCATCTCTAGGTCATAACTATCCCCGTGCCCAAAGAGAATCTGGGAATCTAACCAAAGATTTAAGGACTTACAGAGTTTCATTATGAAAAGCACAATAAATGAC
Source organism: Nesogale talazaci (assembly GCA_004026705.1). Classification (NCBI taxonomy): domain Eukaryota; kingdom Metazoa; phylum Chordata; class Mammalia; order Afrosoricida; family Tenrecidae; genus Nesogale; species Nesogale talazaci. The sequence continues at coordinate 71,650 of PVJH01004773.1, read as the reverse complement.
CGAGGCTGTATTTCAAGTCTACTGGTTTGTTTTCCTTGCTGTTTTGTAATGGGTTGTAAATATAACGAGTAAGCCATTATCAGCATAAAAGATCTGTGATTTGCTAGTTAGGAGGCTTAATCACAGCAGGCATGCAACATACCCCCAATCAGACAGCAGATACCCCTGCTAGTGGTATGCTGAATATTTGCTTCTGAACTCTTGGAGGACCCAAGGCAAACAGTTCCAACCACTCTCTCCTGCCCTCTATACTTTATGTAAATACAGGATCACAGAGGGAATGAAGAGCTGCCTTTTTCACTTATCAGCAAGGATGCCTAACATATTTTACTTAAAAAAATTCTCTGGAAGTTTTTGGACCCCAAATTTATGCTGCTTTTATTTCAATATTCAACTCACTTTGCGCGCCGACCAAAGGATTAGAATTTTCCACATTGTAGCTAAACTGAACTTTCCCATAGTCAGAAAGGATGGATAAAAATGGAATCTTTCTTGGAATAATATTTGGGGTCTGTTGTCCAATGAAGAGTTCTTTGTGAAGTATAGATTACAAGGAGGCCTGCAACTCTCAAATTCATCTCTAAAGTAACGTGACTTTCTCTTCATGAAAAAACTTTACCCATGATGGTGGGACCGGAGGAAAAGAGGAAAGAACCAGGAGGCAAAGGACATTTATAGAGCTCTAAATACAGGCATGTATATATGTGTGTATATATATATACACACACATACATATATATGAATAGAACTATGTATATATATATATGTTAAGAATTAAGGTTGCAGATGGACATTGGGTCTCATCTCAAGTACTCCCTCAACACAAGAGCACTTTGTTCTAATAATCCATAATTCTGTAATGCTCACCTTCCTGGCATAATCACTGAAGACAAAATGAGTGCATAAGCAAATGTGGTGAAGAAGGGTGATAGTGCCAAGCTATCAAAAATTATAGCATCTGAGGTCTTAAAGGCTTGAAGATGAAAAGCTGCCATCTAGCTGAGAAGTGACAAACCCCTCATGGAAGAAGCAAATCAGCCTGTGTGATCATAAGGAGCCAATGGGATCAGATATTGGGCATCTAAGACCCAGGACAAAATCATATCCAATGTGAATGAGGGGGGTGACATGCAGTGGAGACTCGATGCTTATCTTTAGACAATTGGACATCCTCTCAGAGAGGGGTCACAAGGAAGAGATGAGCCCATCAGAGTGCAGTAGAGCACTGATGATGAAACACACTGCTTTCCTATAGATCTTTTGTGCTTCCTCCCCCCGCCCCCCACCTATCATGACCTCAGTTCTACCTCACAAATCAGATTAGACCAGAACATGCACACTGCTACAGATAAGAGTCCACAACACAGGTAATCCAAGATAGATAACCCCCCTGGGTCAACAATGAGAGTAAAGATACCAGGAGGATTATAGGAGGGTAGGGGGTGGGGGTGGGAAGGGGAACTCGATTACAAGAATTGATATATATCCCCCTCCCAGGGGGATGAACAACAGAAAAGTGGGTGAGAGATAACAGAGGACAATGTAGGATATAAAAATAATAATAATTTATAAATTATCAAGGGTTTGTGAGGGAAGGTAGATGGGGAGGGAGGAGAAAGAAATGGAGAGCTGATATCAGGGGTCCAAGTAGGAAGAGAATGCTTTGAAAAAGATGATGGCAACATATGTGCAAGTGTGCTTGACACACTGGATGAATGTATGCATTGTGGTAACAGATGTAAGAGCTTCCAATGAAATATATATGTGTGTGTGTGTGTGTGTGTGTATCTTTAAAAACTTCACCATGAGAATTGTTCTTCTTTCCAGTAGGGGATTCCAGCTCATTTCAGAGCAGTGACTTTGTTGTCTATGACAGCAGTGACTGGGCAATAAAAATATTCCGCTATGGTAAAAATCACCTGTAAGTAAGCATGACAGGCTGTCCTTTCACCTCTTTATATGCAACCTGTTTGAGATTTATATTGATATTATTTCATTGGAAACTCATTCTTCTTATGACCTGGGTCTTTGGTTTGGTTACTAGGGTTATTTTATGATCCTCATCCTTTTATTACTATTATATTGTGTTTCCACCTTTCACTCCAAATAATAGGAACCATGACTTCATTAGAAAATAGAACATGGGGGTGGGGGTTGGGGGGTGGATCACCAGAAGAAGGAGTCTGAAATCGAACGCCAGTAGTGCCTTGGAGGACCCTCTCAGAACAGAGGTTCATTTGAGTTGTAGATTCTGGAGTTTACTTTCACAACAGCCTTTCAAATGGCTGAACCACCTTCATATCTATTAGCTGAATTTCTCTGATTTCAATGTAATTCAATCGCATGTAATTAAACTATAGGACACAATAAAGAGTGTTGGTAGCTCCATGGTGAAGTGATAAACTACAAACCTCAGGATGGGAGGTTCAAACTCAACAGCCGCTGGATGGGAGAAAGCCACGGCCATCTTCTTCCATAAAGATGACAGCCTTGGAAACCATATGGAGCAGTTCTACTTTGCCTTCTTGGATTGCTGTGAGTCAGAATTCACTCAATGTCAGTGGGTTTTGTACTAGGTGCTGCTGGGTATAAACAAACAAACACACAAAAACATAAGTGCAACTTCAAAGCACTTTTATCATAGTGAAGGAATCTACCATCTAGTAGACTACAGAGTTATGACCTCAGTAAGTATAGTAAATATTTATTTACATCCATACTCATATAATTAGAAAATGACAATTACATAGGACCTGGTCTCAGAGACTTCTCTACTGTCCCGCTTCCCATTCTCACAAGACAGACACAACTGAACTGCTTTTGCATAAAAGGGGAGGAGGTTAAATCATTTGCCCAATGACACACAGTTATTAACTGCTTGGTCCAGAGGCAAAATCTAGTAAAGTTTGATTCTAAAATCTGAAGTGTTGACTTCATCTGACATTCTGAAATCATGCATGGTCATGAATCGAGTTATTTAAAAGTTTTAATGTGTTCTGAGATCTTTGAAATGCATGCTTTAAAAAAATGGAAGCTCATGTATATAACAACCCACAATTCAATTAGATGAAGCATAATTGTAAAATTACTGCCACCATCCTTTAAAAAAATTTCTTTCTTCTTAAACTCTTTGATATCAGCTCCCCTGTATCCCTGGCCTTCTCCATCCTACTTCCTCAGGAAACCTTATTCTTATAATATAATTATTATTATTTGCCATATCTTGCACCATCCATCCTATCCATACCTCTACAATCTGTTATTGTTTCCCCTTGAGTGGGGTTGTGGGATCATCCTTGCTCTAAGTACCCCTCTTCTCCTCCCTCTTTATGTACCCTCAGGAAATTGTTGGGCCTCTACTTACATCTTACCTTAGTACAAGAATGGTTTGTTCTAATAATGTGGAGATGTATGACATTCACTTCCCGTAAATGATCACTGAAGACAAAATGGATGCATGAGCAAATGTGGTGAAGAAAGTTGCTGATGCCTATCTATCAAAAAGTATAGCCTTTAGGGCCTTAAAGACAGTTACTTAATCAAGCAATCATTTAGCAGGGAAGCAATAAAGCCCACATGGAAGAAGCACACCAGACTGTGTCATCATGAATTGTCGCTGAGAATAGGTATCAAAAGTTAGAAAACAAGGAATCAATTTGATCTGAAGGAGCATGGACCAAGTGGAGTCCCCAAACCCACCTGTAAGATAATTGGACAGTCCCTCACAGAAGGGCCATATGGGAAGGAAGGTATGTCCAGGGGGGAAGTATAGCACTGATGGAACTCATAACTACCCTCTAGTTCTTTAATATCTCTTCCTCTTAATATTGTAGTCCTAGTTTTACCTCATTGAGCTTGTCAGACCTGTGAATATTCGTTTGTATAATGAAGATTGTTCGATGTATGAAATCCAAGATAGATAAACCCATCAGAAATGAAATGAAACTTTATCCCCAAATTTCTAGTATTTGTCTATGATTCCTCTTAGTTTTTGTAGCTCAGATTCACCCCTCCAGCACCTGATTTTATAAATGAAGCTTTTAAAAAAGCTTAGACATTTTTAAGGTAAATTAAAAAATAAGTGCTGGATCAATGCAAGTGTCTCCACTTACGAAGATCCTCAAAGGGGTAAATTAAGCTTCTCTGACATCACATAGACACTAGAATTCTTGACATAGAAACTCTCTGCTTAAATTAAGATCCTCTGCCATAACTTGGGTACTGTATCCTCTCGAACAGAAGTGCCTTGGAGGTGTAAAAAGTGCCTTGGAGGTTAAAACTCTTGACTCCCAACTAAAATGTTTGTGGTCCAAGTTCACCCGGACATGCCTCAGAAGAAAGATGTGATGATCTCCTTCTGAAAAGTTAGCTGCGGAAGACCCTGTGGAGCGCAATTCTACTCTGACACACACGAGTCACCAGACATAGGAATCACCGGGACAACTATCTTCTTCAGTGATACTTTTGAGACTAGAATCCATGACTGAAGAAACTCCTAGAGGACTTTTGCCCAAGGATAAAGCTAGCGTGAGCTACAAGTCTGGAGCTACATGATTCTCAACTATTCTTAGAAGAACAAGTTAGGCTCTCACATCTGCATTAAGGGGTTTTGTTTTGTTTTGGTTTGGTTAGGGTTGGATTTTAATTTAAAGTGGATTTATGGAAACCAAGAAAGCCACTCTAATAAGGAAGCTATAGAGACTGATAAGTACCTACTGGCAGTCTTGGATCATCCAAGATGCTTATGATAATTAATAGTTCACATAGGGAAAGAGGCATCGTTCTCTATCACATACACAGCGCCTTCTGGAGACCGGAGTAAGCTGCCTGTGTGATTCGAGAGCAATCAATTGGAGGGCTGGGGAGGCAGCCCTCACATGAGTGACAGGAGAGGGTGCAGAAGCTATTCCCGTTATCTCTCCGGCGAGATTTGGAAGCCGTAAGTGAGGACAGGCACACGTGTCTGCTCTCTTTGTTCCTTTGTAATTGTGTACATGCACATTTCTCTTGTCTTTGGCTGCGGTTCTCACCACAAGCATGCCAACTCATAAAAATCCGAGGAGAGCTGTATTATTGTCCATTTTAAAAGCTTCAGGATACAAATGATTTATCGATCCTGAATTTTCAGTGAATGTAGGTAAAAGTGCAGCCTATAGCCCAGTCATGTCGTTGTTCTTAGGTACTCCTCCCATCGGTTCCAACAAAGAATTACCCTGTGTGTAACAGACCACAACCCTGCCCGGTCCTGTGCCACCCTCACAATTGTTCTCATGTTTGAGCCCACTTTTGCAGCTTCTCTGCCAATCCATCTTGTCTCGGCCTTTCTCTTTTTCTCTGCCGCTCTGCTGTACCGGACATGACATCCTGCAGGGACTGGTCCCTCCTGACAACACGTCCAAAGAACATGAGACCAAGTCTGTCTGTCCTTGTCTCTGCTGGGCATCCTGGCTGGGTTTTATTCCAAGACGGATTTGTTGACTCTTTCGCAGTCCATGGGACTTTCTCTTTTTCTTTTAAGGACCATACATCAAACACATCAATTGATTCAATAAAATATTCATATTTTTCACATGGTCTTTTTTGGTTTCTACTCTGGATGGAATGTTCTTTTTGTTTTGGTAGAAACAACAACAACAACAAAATGGACACCCTCATCATGTCACCTTTGAGTAAATGTGCCAATTTACAGCTTATTATTGAATCCACAGGCACAGTGCCTTACCTATCCTTGTTCGGAATCACCTGGTCAGAAGTACACCAAAATCTTCCTTCTGCCTTTCACTGACCATGCTGTTTTATTCAGTCACTGTGACTATTGCCTGCTTCTTCTTTTTCTTTTTCAAATTGTGGTAGTTCTTCACTTTTTAATTTAAAATTCTCAAATTTTGTACTTACCTTTCTCCTCCATTATTCCTGAAGTGGACTTACACATTGGTATATACAGGAACTCTCCTGGCTAAATAAGGCCTTCATTTCCTTGACTCACCCCTAAAGATCCCACCTAATAGATACTAACTAGAGAATGGCAACCCAAATCATCCTGCTTCTATGTTCCATCTCAATTTCCAGCAGAGCATTAGTTTTTAACTTGCCAGGAACCTCAGGAAATAGTCTTCCCTTGACTTGACCTTCATATGGGGCTGTTCTCACTATTACAACCAGCTTTATGTCAAGAGTATACTCATTCAGTCCAGCTGGTTTATGTTGCTTCCCTCTAAATTATTGCCCAAATATGCTTCAGCTTAGCACACGGATGAGGGCATGCCCCGAAAGTGACTTCTTTCCCTCGAATGACCTAAGGTCTTCATCTGTTTGCTAAATGGGCAAATGTGAGAGCGTTGTCTACTCTAGAGATATGAAATTGTATGAGTCAAAATTCCCAACAAGTGGAAGGCAGTAACATTTTTCTATGTCCTTGCTATTCCTTCTATTGTTTTCCCAGATTCGACATTCTTCTTCCTCTAGTCCTTTCTATTTCCGTTGCTCTGTTCCAACTGTATGTTTGTTAGTTCAATAGGAGAAAACCCGAGTGTCAACCATGTCTATGATATTTCTTAACTGCCCTCAGATTCCATTCGTAATATGTGGTGATCCCTGTGCTTATTGCAAAGACTTGGTGATAAACTATTTGATCGAATGAAGATGTTTTAGATTTCATTAAAAGTAATCAGTAGTTTACACTTCCAGCTCTTATTTTTTATTCAATTTGACAGTGACAAAAACATGTGGAGATGGGTGATCATTTTTTCTGGAGATTTTAGTAGAGCACCACTGAGTGACAGGCTGTCTCAGTTACTCACGGGACTGAGAGAATAGGTTCAAATTTATAAATACTCAGAACCTGCTTCTGTTTTTGCGGCTCCACATAAATTCACAGGTGTCTTATCTAGTGATTGCATGTATTGAAAAGGATCATGTTACAATCAAAGATGCCAAGAGATGAGCTGAATGTAATTTTAATATGCTAGCATAAAATATTTCTGACTTTGAAAATTACTCTGAGTGATTACACCTTTTCACATTTACTGAAGAAGAATCATTTGTTTCAGATTAAAGTCAAAACAATGGAATGGCTTATGGTAAAATGACCTTTCTTGTCCTTTCATGTATCAAGTAGATTCTCAGGGATATAAGCCCAGCAGGGACTCCATTTAACTAACTGACTGAATCGAGAAGACATGAAGAAACCATTATTTACTTTTATTACTTTCAACCCACCGTTCTAGCCACTTGAAGCCATGAGTTTTCCAGGAGTCACCTTGTTTAGATAACATTTGTTGCACCCAGCTTGATGATGAAATAGGCTTTTTTTTTTTAACTCAAAGATTATATATATTTTTTGGGGGGGAGGGGGAAGGGCATCACTGCCTCTGGTGGTCATGGGCGCTACCCAGTGCCGATCCTGAGAGCCGGATCCTGAGAGTTGGATTTGAACTGCCAACCCGTGGGCCACAGTCCCACATTCAACCACTTACGCCACTGGGGCTCAGCCCCCAAGTTATATTTCTACTTCTAATATTTATAGCAAGGTCCATATAGTGATGTAAACTTCTTAGAAAATGTTACCATCAGCATTGAGGAACTGGTTTTAAATATTGCCCTTCCCAGCTGCTTTTAAATATTCTAAAATATAAATATTTCGGCATGTGATAATAGATTTTGGTTGACTGCTTTTTTCTGGAAGAAGGTATACTTGGAAGCCTTCCATGGTTTTTGTATCACTATATCACACTGTTAGCAAGTCGATTCCAATTCGCAGGCCCTTACAGGATAAAGTATGAATGCCTCTTTGTGTTTACAAGGCTGCAAATCTTTACAGGAGCAGAAAACCTTCTACTTCTCCCTCAGAGTGGCTGCTTGCTTATAATTGCTAATTTTGTGGCTAGCAGTTCAATGCACACTTAATTACACCATAGTTTTCAATATTCTTAAGTTCTCAGATATTTTTCATTAAGCTTTATCAAGCTAAGATTATTTCATTAACTTTTAAAGAGTGACTTATAAATCATAGGTAGGCCATGGGTCTGCTTACCATAAGGCTGATGGTTCAAGCCCACCACCCTCTCCCTGGGAAACAGATGAAACTCTCAGCATCTGTAAAGATTTAGTCTTGGAATTCCTGTATATGGTCACTGTGAGTCAGACTCAAAGGCAGTGGGCTTTTTGGATGTATTTTTTAAACATACACAAAAAGGCAATGGAGAGCAATAAATATGAACATAATAGACAGTCTAAATACACAATCTCATATTGTTGGTTGCCTCCCAAACAAGAATGCATAGCAAATAAATGTTGCCACATCATTTGCTTCTAGGCTCTTATGCAAAGGAGGTAAATCTAAGTTCTTCACCAAGTATGTGGATGCATGTAAACTATCCACTGGGGCTCTGATTGTACAAATTGGTGCTCGGCAAGTCTGATTCTGGGTAAAGATTAATGCGCACATAGAAGAGATCTTCTGTGGGCCATTTTTTTTATTTCTATGATGATTTATTCTTTTTAGGAGCTGCAAAGAATCTGAGATTTTATTCTATATGCAGGCTAAAATGTTTCATACAACAGTTTGATGGTTATTGGCAGCCGGCATAAATTCTTGAGCCAGCAATAAGGAACAATTTACTACTCACAGCAACGGCAGTTGCCTGCATACCACCCTTTGGCTTGTGTTGACTCTCCAAGAGTTCTCATAGGTTGACATGAAGAGCCAGGTGATCTCTCTATGTGAATTCGAATGCATTACAAGAACCGAAACCAAACTCACTGTCATCAAGTCAATTCTGACTTATATCAATTATATAGAACAGAGTAGAACTGACTCTGTGGGTTTTCAAGAGTGTCATTCTTTATTGCTATAGAAATCCCCATCTTTCTTATATGGAGTGGCTAGTGATTTTGAACTGATGACCTTGTGTGATAAAAAAGCTTTTAGTAAAGGGCAGAAAATAGATCTTTTATGAGATATTATGGTCATCATCCAAGAGTATAAGCAAATGTTCCCTTTTCTCAGGAGAAATTATCTCTCTTCCATGGTTCTTCTATAGACAAACTTCCACAAAGACTGAGCACCAAACAGAGGCAGTGGGTGTCTCTGCTCAGAAGACATACGGAAACCCAAGAGATGTTGAATTTATAGTATGACCCTGTGTTAGTCCAAGTTGACTAGAAAAACAGATACAAGGACACTCCTGTATTAAGAGAGAAGTAATTATACATCAATAAACCATCCCAACACAGTCCAGATCAAGTTCATAAGTCTGATATTAGTCTATGAATTCCTCTTCAAACTCACACAGCATATGCAATGATGCAAAATGAAGGAAGATCACAGGTCAGGGGATATGTCTTATGAATCTGGTGATGGTGGAAACATCTCAGCATCTCCTCCAGCTCTCTTAGTGACTCAATAGCAAGAGGGTTAAGCAGAGAGAGAGAGTGTGTGTCCCACATACAGGGAGAAAGAGAGAACGTTCCCAGAATCCTCATGAAAAAACCTCTCCCACAAGGAAATGTTCTCAAACTGTGACCTGATTTATCAAGTTGATGTGAAATTATGTAACTACCACACACACACAACTTCTACTTGATATATTATTTTAAGAACGAACAATATCAAGAATGATTTTTCTATCAATATCTCACCTCCTCATGCACAAAACTGAAAAACAAGTGTATCTAGTTATAAAATTAAAAAAAACACTTTGTTCAGCTTTTATAGGAATGTTAAGCATTACTGAATACTTGGAAGTATATTTTGGTGTCATTAGACATGACTATTTGATGGCAGAACTAGAGTAATGTATTCTAGGATCCAGACTTCCTTTTCTACACTAGGACCTTGCTACTCAGCTTGAAACCTTATTGCCTAAACCCTTTGCAGATTATTAACATATATATGTGTGTATATATATATATATATATGCAAAATGTAAGCAGAGATGATGTGAGTTATTTCCAAACTGAGCTCATAAAAGTTCCTCATGAGGCATCCCCTATGCTCATTTCTGGTTAGTCAAAACAAAGATGATATAAGGTGACCCCAAGCTTGTTAAAAATAAGACATTGGATGACATTTAAAACAGTAGAGTTTAGAACAGTTGGACTTTGGAGTGTAATGATTGTGATAATGATTTGCCCATTGCAAAGCAGAGCCCAAGCTAAAATTTCATTGACATGGTAATACTCATATCCTGATGAGATACTCACAAACTAAGAAATCAATTCAAAATTAACTGTTTGCTTCAGAACTCTGTAATATGATCTGAGGCTGGATTGGAAAACTGTTCTTTCAAAAGGCCCAATAGCAATTGTTTGGATTTCAAGGGCCGAACAGGAACTGACCCCACGATGGGCCTGTGTTTCTATGGAACTTTATTGACCTAAATGGTCATCAAACCAAATTTGGCTCTTGGGCTTTATTAACCAAAATTTGACTTGTCTTCTTGTGTGCAATATATGTATAAATATTATATATGTATATGTATGCATGTTTATATATCGTTTCTGTGTTTCTATCTATATTGTATGGTATGTTTTGTGTAAATATATACATATATGAAATATGTATATGTGTGTTTAAATCATTAGAAAGCAATTCATCCATTATAAGACAGTCTTCCAGATAATTTGGATTTAATCCTTAGCACTGTCTTTGTAAATGTTTTGCAAATTCTAAGTAACTAATTAATATGTAAAATCTGTGCTGCAGAGAAGTGATTGAAAGACTTTTTTCCCACATATCCCGCCTTACTCTTCATTTAGCATAGACGTCAACATTCTTTTAGAGATAAACACAAATTACAGTGTGTATACATACATACATACACACATACATATATACATACGAGGGACTTGTCCTCCAAACCAGACTTTTTTTCAATATTATGAATTTTTAAAACAAAATAACCTTATTATCTTCAAAGTATGCTCCATTACATTTAGGACATTTATCAAATCTGCGATTCAAATCTTGGAAACATTTTTCACTCATCAATTTGGATGGCTGACAGGATCTCCCTCATTTTTTTTTCTTCACCTCTTCTAGGTCCTCAAAACTCTGTCTTTTCATGTCCCTCTTCATTTGCAGAAACAAAAAGAAGTCATTCGGGGTGAGCTTAGGTGAGTAGCGTGTGTGGGGCAAGAGAGGCATGCTGTTGTTTGCCGAAAACTGGTGCATTGAGCTGGCTCCATGAGCAGGTGCATGGCTGTGATGGCAAAAGTGGTCCCGTCTGCCACAAACCAGCCCTTTCCATTGCACCTCTTTCAGGACCTCTAAATAGAAAGCTCAAATAACAGTGTGGTGGAATGAAATCAAATGTTCTAATGCCTCTCACATCAAAAACAAACAAACAAACAAACAAACAAACAAGCATTATCTTGATCTTTGGTTTCACTTGATGACCTTTTGGGGGCAAGGTGATGATGGCGTGTTCCACTGGTTTGATTGATGTTTGTTTTCAAGATCATCAGAATATGAGTAACACCATCACATCTCCTCACCAGTAAAGACCTTGGGTGGGGGGAACTCTTCTGGATCGTTTTGGAGCTGTTCTTTCAAAGCACAGCATATTTCCACTGGATGCTTTTTTTTCCTGGTCAGTCAGAACAGAAGTCGCCTGCGAACTTCCTCATTCCCAATCTTGCATTGAAATTCGCTGAACTGAACTGCAAGACAATCCAGATAACTTCCCCATTTCTTCAATATTCGATCGTAAGCCTTCAAGCACAAGCACAGGAATTAGGTCAACACATTTGTCTGTTGGGGAAGTTGACAGACATCCAGAATGAAGGTTGTCATCAATTGACATTTCACCTTTTTTGAAATGAGAAAATGACCTACACACTTGTTTTTCCATAGCGTTATGTTTGTAAGCTGTGTTCAGCATTACAACAGTTTCTACAGCCTTTTTTTTCGAGCAGGAAACAAAATTTCACAGCCTCACATTGTTCTCCTAAATCGGCCATCACAAAAATGAGGTTTGAGTGAAACTGATTTTTTGAAGAAATTCACTATGACCGGAGAGAACCTTCCCAGGCAAAGCCACTGGGTGCACTAACTCAGAGTGAATTGCTTTGCGAGATGCTTGGCTAGAAAAACCCTATACTATAAAAGCAACATCCAGCATCCGGCAAAGCTTTTTATTTTTATTTTTTGGAGGGGGGCGGGGATAGGGTACTCCCTCATATATAAATGGAGAGATAAAGATAAAGTATATAGACTTTTCCTTTGAACCAATGGTTGCATCTCTCTGGTTCACTCATTTTACTTGACTTAAAGACATTTTCAGCATGTATTTATGGGAGTGAAGTTTTCATCTTTTTATGAAAATTGCCTTTTAACTTGCTGTGGGTGTTTATTTGCAAACATGATCACTTCCTTTGAAGTCAAGTTTTACTTGAAAGTTAGGTCCATCTAGACTTGTATAGATCTAGCTGAACCCATCCCAGTCTTGGGGAGAGATTTAACATTTAAAAAACTTATTTCATAATCATTATTTCATTTATTTTTCAACACCTTTATAAACTTTCTTAAGACATGGGATTCTCAAATTTTCATTCAGGAAGAGAGTGTGATGCACAAGAACTTAATTGCTTGGAGCAAAAATGTAAGAGTCAAATGAATTTCAGAGACTCCTTGAAGGGAAAGCCTTATCAAAGATTTCTTGCACTATTTCTTTCTCCCCTTTTTTGGCTTAAAACAACAATTTATTCTGTTACAGGTCTGGAGGCCAGACATTTGAAATGAGCCTTCCATGGCTAACATCAAGGTATTCTTGGGGATGTTTTTTTCTGGAGGTCCCAGCACATTTGCTTCCTGTCTATTTTGCCTCTGATGGCTGCCAGTTGTTTTTGGCTTAAGGCCACTACACTTTAGTCTTTGTTTCCAATGTCACATTGCCGTTTCTCCTTCTGTAGTAAAATCCACCTCTGCCCCTCTTATTACAAGGACACTTGTGATTGTATTAGGATCCATCCTGATCATTTGTTATAGTCTCCCATCCCCAAATCTCTTATTTAATCATATCTTCAAAGTCTCTTTTGCCAAATAAGGCAAATTATCATGGGCCAAGGATTACAACTTGTATACCTTTGACACTATTATTCAACCTACCACAGCCTTGGGTGGAGCAGATCTAAGGCTTCTATATGAATGAAAGTTGGAAAGAACCAACTTTCACTAATGGTTTTAAAGATTTTCTTTATGTGACTATAATGCCCCTTGTTAATTAATTCCATTTAAAGTGTTTTGGACAACAGTACAGAGAGTCCTTCAGTCCATGTGAAGGTCACTTCTTAATCATTCATTCACTTCAGTGTCCTCTATGCTAATTCAGCTGATTAATATTCTTCTGACTTTCTTTATGGAAGCCTTGTGACTAATTTAGTGGCACCATTTTCCCCTAAACAGCATGAAGACCACAGCAGTTGAGCTCTGTCACCCACTCCCATTGCCCTGTGTATCTGACTAGTATGAAACACATTAAAAATTAATCAAGATTTACTTTTCAAGCTCTAAGTTCCTACCATTCACAAGGCAATGTTATTATTGATTATCAAGTTTACATGTATTTTATAAGTTATTTTTTCTGATGACAAACTTTCCCCTTGCTACATGACTATCTGATACCCATAAGCTATAATTCCTAAAATCATCTCACTAACATCTACTCTTTCCATGAGTACAATGGACAATAGTTCTTTGCCTTCCTGATAAATGAAAGCAGGATCAATATTCAATGTTACTTATAAGCATCTAACTTCAATATTAAAGAAATTTCAGGAATAAAAATTCTACTGAAGAAAGAGGAATGTGTATACATACATAGAAGAACCTGTAAAAGCAATATATATATATATATATATATATATATATCACTTCAGAATTGTACAGAAGACAAGGATGATGACATGAAAGTGGGTTCATTCAGGGACAGTTTCAGTTGGTTGCATTTTCATCGAGATTCAAATTGCTTGGGACTTTTTCTGTCACATTCAGGGAAGTAGCCAAAGGATCATTACGAAACCTCTATTGCTCTAACACCATGTGGCATGTGGAGTATTTTCCTGAATAATTACAGATTGATTTTTTTCAGGAAAAGTATACAGTGTTTTATTTTCAATTCTGAATCAGGTGGAGTAAATCTTTAGAGTTGATCTTGCTCATTAGGTAATATTTCAGCTAAAATTCACATTAAAGGGATGGGGTATCTGAAAAGAAGAGTAAACAGAATGTAGATGCCAGACATACTCTTCAGAAAATTTCTGTAGAATGCAATGTTATGCCAATGAGTGCTTGTCCTTGCATTTTTTCTGTATCCAAAGACAACCAATGATACAAGTATTCATAGCCTTAAGGAACCATTAGCGATCTTTATTTTAAAAAAATGTCTGCCTGGACCTATGCAGAGATATGAAGTCTGAACAGAAGGGGCCTGAGAGTAGCAGTATACCCACAAATAGATACAGGTTTGTCAGAGAAGATTTGTACATGGGTACATTTACCTTTGCTGCAAATAAATCCATGAATATGGTGGAGGATATGGAGTAAAGTTAAGAAAATTCCTTACACATAATCAAATCCCTTAAAGGAATGAGTTTATATGGTAGAATAGTCAAATATTTAAAATCCAATGAACAAACAAAATATGTATTTTCAATTCAATAAAAAATCAAATACAAAGAACAGAATTTACTGAAGGACAAAACTCAAAGGGTTCGGAAAGACTGAAAGAGAAGCAAGAAACAGAGGAAGAGAGGTAAATCGTGCGTGGCACATGGCTGCGATTACAGTGAATGGGATGAAATAAAAAGGCTAGGAATCGTGTAATCTTCACTGATGGGCTGCTGTATAATCCATCACCTAATTCATAATAAAAGCTCTCCAAAATAAAAAGATACAGTTTCAGCTGGCTTGCCCGCCTTAACTATGAAAGCATTGTTTTATTATATATCTCACATATTTAATACTCAAAAATTTCATACCGTTGATTCAGTTTTTGTCTCATGGCAACGTACTTAAGGAGGGTTGAACCGCCACTGTGGGTTTCCAAGACCGTGACTCGTTGCAGTGACAGAAAGCCTCATCTTTGTCCTGAGAAGCAGTCTGGGATTTTCAAATTGCAGACCGTGACGTGAGTAGCTCAACACATCACGTGCTAGGCCGCCGGAGCTCCGCACTTTTGTAACACATTCTACCCTAGATACCAGACTGAAGAAGCTATGGTGTCAAAATGATGATACTTAGCTCTTAATTACTTGAAGCATTTGGCTAGGACATACTTAATCGGATGTCTTCAATTGGTCACAAATTGTTCAATAATCATTTTAATTTTGTTTCCCTTGATGTGTAAGCCCATGCATCGTAAAAGGGAATGTGCGCATCTATGCTGTCAAACCCACTGCACCTATTTCGTGGGATTGTGTGAAAAGTGCACGCGTGTCATTTTTTGAGGAATCCCATTACCTCTCTTTTAGAAGTCGTTAAAAAAAGCAGGAAGAAGAAAGGTGCAGATTCCCAGCAACAGAAAAATAAATAAAATAACCACCCAAGGTACATTTGTATCCGAGTCTCGAAAAACAGGAAATGTTAGTGGTTTTTTTTTTGGCAAAATAAATACATTCTAAATTAAAAAAGCAGTTTGTAGGTAATTTGTAGAAGGGGATGGATGACCATGGGAAGCCAAAATCCATTTGCAGAGTCCATACAGGAGTAAACCCCTGAGGAGCCCCCTGTGAGCACAGTTGTGGGAGGATGACACCCTTGTCAGACGGCAGAGAATCCAGTAAAATTAATGAAGGCAGATGTCATCAGGTTAAAATGTGAGACCTGGTCAATTGGTCTCCTTTTTGACTCCATTGAAAATATGTTACAGTTCTTAATAAAAGCACTTTATTTAAAAAGTTTTTGCTTTTTTCCCAATTGGGTTTTTATGCTGGTTTATTTTGTTATTGCTGTTGGGTTGTTTTGGTTGTTGCTATTGTTTTACATGCTTTCCAGTCGTGGATGGGTGAAGCTATGGAGGCAGTAACTGGATTGGCTGCTTATTTGGGGGCATGAGAAGGGGAGGTTGGGAGGAAAATGAGTGGCTGATAATGAATACAAGTGGGAAGAAAAAATACTGTAATTAATCGCAATGATGATTATATAACTCTTTTTAATATGAGTGAGCTATGGATGTGCATGATATGTCAACCGAGGATAGTCGTTACAAAAACAGAGGGCATTGGAGAGAACAGAATCGAAGATAAAAGGCATAACTTTGATTTGAACAATTAAAACCTTACCAGTTGAGTCTCTTCTCTGATGCATGCAGGACCTGATTTGTTTTCCAACATTTTCTGTAATTTTGTTTTGATTTGCTTTTTCATATTTGGATCTATCTCAGAGGTATTATGTCACTGGAGGTCACCCTCTTGAAGTTGTGTTATATGTTTTTTTTTTCTGTTTTTTGGTGTATGAAACCCAGGATCGATGAACCTATAGGTACAATGGGTAGAGTAAGGGTTAGGGAGTAGGGGCGCCCTGGGGGGTGGGGTGATAAAAGGAAGACAACGTTAAGGAGTCCAAGAAGAAAAAGAAAGTTAGGGAAGTGACATTGGTTGCACTTGTAAAATTCTGCTTGAGGTGATTAAATATGGAATGATATATGACCTGTGTATTAACTCCCAAGTAATAATAGAATTAAATATTTCATTGTGCCCTTCCTTTTGAAGCGCTGCAATCTCCTCAGTCTGTGCATGACTTATCCCTCAGGAATTGTTTCCAGGCTGACATGTCAGCTCCTATAAAAAGGAAATAAGAGCAACGGCTATAAACGTAGTCTTCACAGGGACCCATCACCCCAAACCCGTGTCCCCCGAGTAGATTCTGACTCATTGTCACCCGACTCAGGGTGTCCTAGGCTGTAAGAAGGAAGGGCACATATCATCATTGAGCCAAATTGCATACTTCAAATCCCATCTTGCAGGACAAGATTTCCAGGCAGCTGGGGAATAACCTTCCTTGTGGTAGAGGAATGGAGCTATTGTTCCGAAAAGGAAATTGTGTGTGTGTGTGTGTGTGTGTGTGTGTGTGAATAAGCCCATTATGTGGGTAACACATGTCTGTCGCATAAACTACATCACAAGGTTGGGCAGGGCTGTGTGTCTTAGAAATACGAGTTTCTTTGTTATTTAAGCTCCCCAAGAGATAAGTGAGAGGATAAACTTACCCCTTCTTTTTAGGTTCAGAGGAAAACACCCAACAGCAATATCACAACAACAACAAGACGGATAGAGAGTGGGTGTGTTAGAAATTCCATTTGCATGAAGTATGCTGGGAAAATCCTGGCGAGTATTCCGTGTTGCTGAAAAACAGATCCAGTCCTTAATGTTTGGCTCCATGAGTAAGACAGCAGAGGCAAAAAAAGGGGGGTGGATGTGGGGTGGGAGGTGGAGGTTTAGAGCGAAAAAAAATGCATAAACCATCTTTTGCATTGTTAAAGAAAATATATATTAAGTGATTACTTAGTCCTTAAAATTAAAACAGAAGAAAAGTAAACAAGCACCTCCCATGCTCCAATAAAAGAAAAGGAAAGAGAAGCAATTATGGAAAACTGAAGGGGTCAAAACAATGCCACCCAATGCAATTTGGGAGTGGCAACTAAGGCTGTACATGCTTCCCAAACTTGAAACATATTTTAGGGTAATGAACCTTGAGCTATGAAAAATGTAGTCAATCCACTCTTTATCTTTCATTAAACCCTAAAAAGGAATGTGGAGAGGCAGGGTTTGTGAAAGTTAGAATTTAAATGATGATCCAGGGCTTTTCCCTCTCCACAATAGGTCACCGTGAATCAGAGTTTTTGTGGTTAACCTATTCAAACAGGCAAGCACTTGGTGGTTTGTCTTTTGTTTAATTTGTTACAAGATCACACAAGATATTTTTCAGCCGAGTTCCAGAAAGCATCTTGGGAAATCCACAAAAATGAGCTGAATCATCTAACTCAAAACAGTCAACAGCACATCGGACTGCTTTCCAAACAACTGGTCGTCTTTCTCCTGGGGGCACATTCTCAACCTCAGTTAGATGTAGCAATAGGAAAACAGGGACTGATTCAGGGGACAGGCGAGAAAGCAAAAACAGGATTGTCAGCAAAGAACCCCTGAAACGCTTGAGTGCTGAGGATCCCGAATAGATAGCCTAGCTCGTATCTGCTGTAGACCAGTATCTGATGAGCTCAACGAAAACGGACACGCGATCGTGGAAAGGAGATGCTGTGAGCTGCACTGGAAGGTTCTGCCCACCCATTGACTTCTCTGAAGAAAACGAACTCACCGCCATCGAGTCCATGCTGACTCATAATGAAATTCCCTCCGCCCCCTCCCGTGGATTCCCAAACTGTACAGTTTACAGGAGGAGAAAGCCAGCCTTGCTCCCACGCGGCTTCAGGTGGGTTCCAACAGCCGTCCATGAGGATCACAGCACACACACACACACACACACACACACCCCCAAGCCTAACCACCCCACCACCAGGGCTCCTGAGAACGGTCTGGTGATCTCTGTCTGGAACATTAGCCACCCCCAGCTGTAGGGAGTCCAGCTCCACCTTGACACAGATGAGATTGCCACTGGCTTTCTGCTGGGAAAGTCACTGAGTGATTGCTATATGTCGTGACTTGGTATAGGAGCGTTACATGCTATCCATCCCCATGGCAGCCACGTCCCAGTCTCTCAAGGCACAAGTCAGTCCCCTCTCTCTTTAAACCTCAGATACAGCACATTTAACTTAAATCCAGAAAGCCGGTGGAGTTTCTTTTGGCTGGTGACCTAATCCCTAGTATTAGGGGAGGTGCTAATTTGTTTGCTCATATGTAAGGCCAAAGAGAATTTTTTTTTTTGGTTTATTACCAGGATTGGGTTTCAAGCTTCTTAACAGTTAAAATTCATCTTCAGCAGAGAAATCAAGGAGGAAGAAGTAAGAGGAACAGAGCTTGAGGGGAGGAGCTGTTTGGTGTTTTGACATAGTCTCTTTTCATAGGCGAATCACATTTCAAGCAGGAAGGTGTTTCCCCTTTTTGAAAAATGCTTGTGAAATACATGACTCATTATGCTGTTGCAAAAGCCAAAAAAGGTTTCACAGAGCCTAGGGCAGGGAAGAAAAAAACACACAAGCCAACAACCCAGCGAGTCTACTATTGTAGCCTTTTACCGAGCCAGCTTTTCTCATTCTAGCCCCCAAAAGGGGTGGGGGTGAGGGCTGGGGTCTCTCACTCGGGTTCCCAAATGTGACCGGTTGCTTGCCTGTCTGTGGCAGGAACGCATCCAGTGTGGGAGAGCTCTCTGATGCAGCTGCCCTTTGACTCCGCCTCCGGATCTCAGGGGAATTGGGAGTTTTGCTGAATCTCTCAGCATTTTTCCCTTGTTTGCGGAATTTGGCTCTGAGCCTGGTAAGGAAGGAGCAGGAACATTAATGCCTCAATTATTGAAAGAGAAGGGAGACACAGGATTCCAATTGCAGGGAACCTGAAGTGAAAGATTGCTATGTCCGTAGCTTTTCAAAAAAGCAAAACCCAAAGGCAAAACTGATCTTTCCTAAAAAAGACAGATGACGCATGTTCATTGAGTCCGTCCTGACTCAGCAGCCCCGTAGTACAGAGTCCGACTACCCCTGGAGTCGGTTTCCACGCTGTCAATCTTTATAGGAGCCTCAAACCTCATCATTTCGCCAGGAAGATGATGATGGTTTTGAACCGATGACCTTGTAGTCATCAGGCCAAAGCGTCATCAACTACACCAAGATACCACCTTAACAAAATAGATGTTGGTTTGCTTGGCAAGCCCAAGTTTCAACCTGAGTACATGCTGTCCCTTTGCTACTAAATAGATGTGTTTCTTTACTTGTCATGTTAACACGGACAAAAACAAAATCCCTCCCAAGGATGGTTCAAAGCCCCAAACCATGGCAACAACAACAAATGCCCATAGTAAAGTGTCGTCTCTATATAATCATATTATCTTGATGGCAAACTTGACAATAAGAACTCATTTTAATACTGGGTTATCCTGATGGGATATCCTGATGGGAATCTGATAAGATTCCATAATGGTGTTGAAAAGCACCTCTTGTGATCACCATCACGTGTCCCAACTATCGAGGAGGGCTTTGTTCTGGATGAGCTTAGACTAGAGAGAGAAGGCTGAGAGAAATGTTCCCGTGAACCCAATCCAGAGTGTTAGATCCTACTATTGAGTAGTTTTCCGATGTAAGTTGTGTATTCTATTTCAAATATTAAAAAGTTAAAATAAGAACTAATGAAAACAATTGTGTGTGAGAGAGAGAAATCATAACTACAGAACAATGGGCATCCGCATTGGAAAAACTTGCATCTTAGAACCAAGTTACAAAACAGCTTGACACTGGCATAGGATATGTCACCACTAATTGCCTTTGATTGACCACAATAAGCTCCCTTATGAAAAGGCCTTTCCCTTACAATAATCACATTTCCCCTAACTGTTGTATCTTCTGTTCTCACTGGTACTCAAATCATATACCCCATGTTGTGAGTTTCCTACTATCCAAGTAGACTCTTTACTAAGTCCCACCCCCCTCCCTTTATTTCTGGATAAAGATTCCTTGGTTATATTCCCAGTCCTTAGACAAAATTTCAAAACTATTTTTATGTATAGGCATCCTGCACCTCTCAAAAGCAGTAATGAGAAAAGGGGAAGACAAGAAGCGTTTCCTCCCTGACTGTTTGTACATTGACAAACCTTTCTGCATCAGAGCTGTCATTTCTTGTCCAAGATATACATCAATATTCTTTCTCAAAATGGTTTGCTGCATTTAATTTCCATTAGTTATTGAGAGACGGTATCTTCTTGTATGCCTGGACCCATTACTTCCAGGAGTGCTGTTTTTCGGTATAACTAAAAGGTTTATCTTTGATGTGGAAAGAAGTAAATTGACACCTTTATTTGGTCTCCAACCTGAAAGCATTAAATCATCAGCTAAGGACAGCAGTTTTCCTCCAGAGAACACATTATAGTTATTATGAGACTAAGCTGGCATTTTGGTTTTCAGGCATTCAATAAACTCAGCTAAAATATATTTACTAACCCACAACCAGAATTGAAAATCCTCAACAGCAAATTTTTGCTGGAGACGGAGGGGAGGGAAAGATGGTCTCAATAAGGAGATGGTGTACATATTTACTTTACATATGCCTCGCACAGCCAGAGCGCCAAGAAAGGAACGGTCTGGGGAGTGAGAGAACAGGAGTCATTGTGTTGAAACAGGGTTGGCAGTGAACAAAGACGTTCAGTTTGTGGTGAATTGACACTGTTACTAGGGATGGAAACAATGAGTGCTTTATGAAACTTGTTTACACACCCAGAAAATATGTTTAACTTTTAGAGGCAGAATGGTGTGGCAACGGTCTGACATTCAGTTATGACTTCAGCTAGGTACATTCACCGTGAGTTCTAGAAGTCTTCTATGTTTCAAATACCATGAGCCACAAATCCATATTTAATGAGCTTGGAGTGAAATGCTAAAGATGATAGGATCTCTGTTAAAAATGAAACCCAAATGAATCTAGCTGATGTATGTCTCATTTGGAGTTCTAATTTAATTAAAGCGACATACAACACTTAAAAAGTCTCCCTGGAATAGTCCTTCCCAAGTCAGATTCTGTGTCTGATAGCTAAAGAGTTTTCATGTTCTATTTCTCTGCCACATTACTTAATATGCTTATTCACTCCCTTTCCAACAGCTTACTGTCTTAACTGGCTTGTTTCTTATTAAATTATTGACGCTTCAGATGAAAATTCGAAGACAAACACATCTTTATTTCTTAAAGGATAGCTTATTTGACAGTTCTTTGAATATCTGCTCTCTTCATGATTGGGGTTATAGAAGTACATATGGAAGAGAGTGTGAAACAAACACAACACACTGAAGTAAGGTTTCAAAAAAAAGGGGAATGAAAAGGTTGGAGTTTTTTTCTTTTAACTTTTTTTGTATCTGAGGTCAAAATTGAGATAATTTTATGAACATGTACTTTTAGTAACTCATCTGGAAGATGCAGATTAATAATAAAAACCTTATGATATCATTTAATAAGAAAAAATCATAAAAATACATTATAGTAGGCTTCTCTTCTAATAAAAAGAACACATTGACTTTTTATTTAAGTTATAATATAATTTCGAAGTCAGTTTCATGATTCCTTTTTAAACAATTGGAAATTTCCATTTGCAGTACTTTCACATGTTCACGACTTCTGCTAGGATGGCCCCATACTTCATTGTCATTGAAATAAAAATTTGTTGCCATTAGTTAATTCTTATCAGTGGACTCTGACTCACAACTCCATGCACAAGGAATAAAACATTGCTGGTCCTGTCCCATCTTCACGAGCATTAGAACACACAAGTCCACATCCTTCGTGGTCACTGCGCATTTTGAATACCTCCTAAGTAGAGAGTTCATCTTCCATCTCGATATCAGTCAATAATCTGTTATGATCCATCAGGTTTTCATTGGCTCATTTTGGTATGTAACTCACCAAGCCTTTCTTCTCAGTCTCAGTCCAGAAACTTCACTAAAACCTGTCTATCACAGCAACATCTCAGCCACCATTGCATGACAAACTGACAAAAGCGGTGAAAAGTATAACTTACGCACAATAAAATACTGCATACTGATAATCTATGCAGCCTCCAGAGAGCCCTGGTGGGACTGAAAACCCAGCAAGTGAATTCACCAGGTGCTCGATGGGAGTAGGTGGCAAACTGCTTTGAGAAAGATTACACTTTTGCAAGCCTAGGGGCAACTTCTACTCTAACTTACAGCGTCTCTATGAGATGGAATCAACCCCAGGACAATGATTTTTTATTTTCTAACTTTTTATTGTGAATTGGGTGAAGGTGTACAGAGGGGATATTCAGTTTTTCAGGCAAGAATTTTGTTTCATTTGATTCAATACAGTCCCTTCAGATAATGGATTTGTTATGTAGCCATCACTCAAAGCAATAAGGAAGTTATGCTGCATCTCTTTCCCACCGATCCCCCGCACCAGTGACTTCTCCAATTCTGTAGTTTGACCTTCTCTTACTCCAGCTTCTCAGTTTTTCAGAGAAGCATCCATTTTGGTGTGTGCATTCGTAGTTTTTTAAAATGTTATTTTAGTTTTGTATTGCTGTATGGAAGGCATGTGGTGAAAATTTGGATGATGGGTGGAGACTCACTCTGTGACTAGGGTTCCTTGGAATTCTCATCCTTCCAGCCAGTCTGCCTGTGGCCACCAAAGATTTGTGAAACATTCAGTGAGCCTCTCCTTGTTCACATGTCTGCTTAATTCTCCCTCATTCCAACACTTGACCAGGAGTGACAGCAGACTGCTTCTCTTTTGTGAAAATATTTGGCATTTGTGAGATTGGGCTCATTTAGATTTTTATGTGTCCTGTCCCTTAATTGGTTTTTGAAGCCTACATGATTTTTTTATCCTTCCACCTTTTCTTTTAAAAAAAATCATCTTATTGGGTGTTCTTACAGCTCTTATAACAGTCCATATATCAATTATATCAGGCACACTTGTTCATATGTTGCCATCATCATTTCCCAAACATTTTCTTTCTACATGAGCCTTTGGCTATATGATCTTTGAAGGAGCTCTGGTGGCATAGTGGTTACAAGCTGGGCTGCTAACTGCAAGGTTAGAAGTTCAAAACCACCAGCCTCCCTGAGGGAGAAAGACTGAGCTTTGTATGCCCATAGCTTCTCTGGTTATTTCTCATTACTGGGAATTGTTATTGGGAGTGATTATTGCTTATGACTTTATATATCCAAACCTGAGTTAAACATTTCCCTAGTATAATTGTAATAATGCAATTTTATATAATTCTTTGTGAAGAAAACCAACAAAAAGGAGTATTTGCTTCTCTTCTAAGTTATTGAGAATATGCAGTTATATTACTTAAGAGTGTAAATAAGGTTGACAGAATTGATGGTCACTTGGCCTAGCTGTCCTCTGATCTTAATTCAGCAAAACTTATTTTCCCTCCCTCAGATAACTAGCCCATCCATGTCATCCAGAACACATCTTTGCAACTTTATATGCATTATCCTTTGAAGGAAAATAGTTTATATTTCCCTGGCACCAACAGATTCTTGCTCTGTGGAATCAGGAAGGTTTGAAGATAAATGAAAATGGGAAAATCGAGGCCCAGCCATCTTCACCTGTAAAAAACGTAGGATAGCTATTTGAAGGCAGAGAGATACGTTTTCAGCTTGCTTTCTAAGACCTTGACGTTTTTGTTGTTGTCAGGTGCTGATGATAATATTCCAACTCATGCTGACCTTCAGTGACTGCCCCATCGGGCTTTCTAGACTCTAAGTCTTTGGAGAGCAAATCTTCCTGGACCCCCTGAGTGGGTTCAAACTGCTATTCTATCCTTGGGCAGCGAAGCACTTAACTATTGAGTGAGCAGAGCACCTTCTCTAGCATCTTTGAAATGTTCAGATATAGTCATTTTTTCCTGTAAGGAAGCTTTGCTTATAT
Source organism: Nesogale talazaci (assembly GCA_004026705.1). Classification (NCBI taxonomy): domain Eukaryota; kingdom Metazoa; phylum Chordata; class Mammalia; order Afrosoricida; family Tenrecidae; genus Nesogale; species Nesogale talazaci. The sequence goes on along the minus strand of PVJH01004773.1, from coordinate 47,104 downwards.
AATAGCAACCTTTACCAACCATCTGCAAAATAGATGCAATGTTAAAAAAAAAAACCATAAAATTACCTTCCCTTTACTGATTTTTGTGGAGCTGCTGCTCTGGATGGGGCAAGCAAGGCAGCTGACTATTGAGTCAAAGGCTGGAGTGTCAAAGTCACCCAGAACTTGACAATCTATGTTCAAGTGACCAGCCTTTGGAAGCAATAAGGAACATGGTTCTAGTCTGACCCAATTGCTAGGTGCTTTTTTGTTTGGTATGTAATTTGTTTAATTCACATGCACTAATTTTATTGAAGGAATTTGAGTGGATCAAGCAGTTAATAATCAACTGCCAAGGGAAATATGGGTTGTTTGGATATCCCTGTGACTCCCTGGAAGAAGGCTTGGGGATGTGGTTTTCTAAGGATGACAATGAAGCAGTGCTACTCTCACACATAGGGTAGCCGGGAATCGGAGACAGAGCTACCAATAGCACGACTTTTATTATGAAATGACATGAACGATGGCAAACTAACTGTTTCAGTCATGTTTTAAGAAATATTTTTAGGCCACCCTTAGGCCAGAAGACTTTAAGTAAACCTGAAGATGTGGCCGGGGCCTACACAGGCATCTGCACACACACATATATGTTCATGGAAGCCCTCTAGGTGCTTTAGTCTATCAAGTTGAAAATTTTCCCCACTAAGTATTAAAAATCAACTTATAAAGAAGCAGGAAGGTTGTAGTTTGAAACTGGTGGCCCATTGACGTATCTTCCCTTAAATCGATAATTTTTCAAAATTATGATTTTAACATCTTCCTTGGAGCTGATTATTTTTGTTTAGTTTCTGACCCAAGAGGACTTTCTTCCCCCACCTTCACATTCAGCTGCATGGAAAGAAAGCACACTCTTCAAATTATAGGACGTCAAGGAAGGAACAATCCATATAAACAAAATCTAGAAGCTAATTACTAGAATTTTGATCTTTCTGATATAATCACAAGTACTTAGCTGTGCTATCAACTAATCCCTACAACTGGAATGTACTTCCTAAACTTTCTTGTTAATTGCCATCAAGTAGACTCAGACTCCTAAAGATCTTTTTGACATCGTTGAACAAAACCTTCTCCAGTCTTGTGGCAACATCTTCAATGAAGAATACTGAATCTTATGCAATTCAAAATCACTTTACCTGTGTCTAGTTATAAGGGACTGATTCTAAGCACATACATTGAAATAGATTCATAGAAAATCAGGCATCAAGATAAATAATAATTAAATGCATTCCTCTTCCTGTGGACACCACATGGAAATCTGTGTGAGCAATGGAGAGGTGTCCACTGCCACTGTATCCACAGAACTTTCAACCTACTAGCTGATGATATGCCTACCTTCTGGATCATTGCATGTGGCTATGTGAGTCTGAAGAGGAATTTATGGACTAGTATTGAACTTATGGACTAATATCGGACTTATGAACTTGATCTGGACTTGGCTGGGATGTTTGCTTCATATGTGATTACTTCTTGATATAAAGCTCTCTCTTAAATATGAAAAAAATCTAAATTAAAGCTAAGATATTCATGATGAACAAAATATCAAAAGTTTAACAAAAAATCAAATTACTACCTTAATTATCTTTTCAAATTCTCTAATACTGATAAATATCAAAATCTAAAATATATTCCTTAATTTGGCTTTCTGTTAGGTTCTTATGATGTATACATTTTTGTTTACAGGATTAACGTTGTTCTTTTATTGCCACTCAGATTTATGTGCTATGTTGAGGGAAGAATTGCCTCCTTTTAACTTTTTTCATTGTCAACTAGTTATATGACCTTCAACAAGTTACTTACAAGTGTCCCTGTTCTTCAATTTCTTCACCTGAAATATAAGGATACCATACAATCATGTGGGAAGGATTCACTGAATCTATATACTCATATGTTAAAGACTTGGGAAAATGCCTCACAAAAGTGATCACTACATATGTTGGCTTGCGTCATTGTTCTTCTGCAAATGCTGTGATTGTTTTTGTTCTTATTTAATGTAAAATGGCCCTTGTGTATTACCCATGGTCTGAGAGGAGGAATAAAAGGCCTTGGAATGATTCTTATATATCTAATTAGAATGCTCTCTCCGTCCAAACTTTAGAATCACTTAACTTTCAAGTGCTGTGATTACTGCCATGTTGTTAGCTGCTCTTGAGTTCTTTCTAGCTCACAGTGAACTGTACACACATAAGAGCGAAACACTGCCTGGTTCAGTGCCATCCTCCCAGTTTTCTTTTCTTTGATCCCATCCATGTAGCCCCCGTTTCAATCCATCTTCCAAAGGTCTTCCTCTTTTTTGGTGCCCCCTTATTTTACTCCTGACAACATGTCTGAAGACTGTAAGTCTCAGAATTCTTGTCTCTAAGCAACCCCCTGCTTATACTTCTTGTGCCTGTTCTTTTGGCAGTCCGTGGTATTTTAAGTATTTTTCATCAACACCACAGTTCAAACATATCATTTTTTCTTAACGATGCAATGATTAAGTGAAAGAGCTAAACAGATAATTCCAAACAGCAGCTCAAGAAGACAATGAAAATATTATGATAAAATGTGCAAAGACCCATAATTCGAAGACCAAAAAGGATGAACAAACCCAGTATATCTTAAACTGAAAGAACTGAAGAGCAAAATAAAGCCTTGCATTGCAACGTGGGAAGAAGATGAGTTGCAACTATGGACAAAATATTGAATGTTGCAGAAAGCATCAAAAGCAGATGGAAAAAAATATCCAAAGTTACTGTACTAAATAGAATGAGTTGACATTCAACCATTTCAAGAGGCTGCATATGCACAAGAATCAAAAGTAATCAAGAAATAAGTTCAAACTGCACTAGAAGCATTCGCTAAAGACAAGGTTCCAGGAATCGATGATATACCATTAGAAATGTTTCACGAAGCCGATGAATAACTGAAAGAAATCATTCGTCTATGCCAGGAAATCTGGAGGACAGCTACTTGGTTAATTGCCTAGAAGAGAACACAATTGTACCCAATCCAAAGGAAGTTGACACATCAGAGTGCTCAAATTAAAGACCAATATCAATGATATGGCATGCAAATAAAATTTTGCTGAGGATCACTCCATAATGGTTGCTGCTATAAACTGACAGAGAGATTCAGGCCAGAGTCAGAAGAGAATATGGCTTATAGGATGAACAATATGGCATCAGGATTGGAGAAAGGTTATTAAAACCATTGATATTCAGATGACACAATCTTCCTTGCTGAAAATGAAGAGGACTTGATGTACTTGCTGATGAAAATCAAGGATTATATACTTCAGTATGGATTACAATTTAAGGTAAAGACAACCCAAACCCTCACAAATGGACCAATAATTAACATCATGATAAGTGGAGAAAAGATTGAAGTTGCCAAGAATTTAATCTGGCTCGAACCAGCAATTAGTGCTCATGAAAGCAGCAGGGAAGAGATCAAGTGACACATTATATTGGGTAAATCTACTCTACAAGACCTCTTTAAAGTGTCAAAAAGCAAGGATTTTGTTTTAGGTATAAGGTATGCCTGACCCAATCCAGGGTAATCAATTGCCTTATGTGTGTGTGAAAGTTGGACCTTGAATAAACATGACCAAAGAAGTATCAATGCCTTTGAATCACGGTGCTGGAGAAGAATGCTGAAAATATCATGGGCTTCTAAAACAGCAAACAAGTATGTCTTGGAAGAAGTGCAAGCAATTCTCCTTAAAGGCATAGATGGCAAGGCTTTGTCTCACATACAGGGCCTTGACAGTGTTTTTCTCTGTTCTATAGAGGTCTCTAAGAGTCAGAATTCACTTGATGACATCTAACAAGACCTAAGTCTTCTTCCAAGAATCTAAAATGTTCTCATTCATAAACTCTTGACTCAGTTCATGATACTAAGAATTTTTATTTTTCAGTAATTATGTAAAAATAATTTAACAGCTTAGAGAGCATGGAGCAATAAGGGATACTTAGGAGTTCTAGAGAATAATTGTCCAGCAATTGAAGTAGTATTTACTATTAATTCCCTAGATCCAACCCACGTGCTGTGATCTAAATATATAAAAAAGACTCTTGGTTCTTCCCTGCAGCTCAGAGTTTAGTGAAGCAAGATAGATAAAAGAAATAATAGTGAGTTTATCATCTCTGTGTTTATATGGGCAGTGAACTTCGAGATTCTTGTAGTGGAGAGAAGAGTTGAGCGGGTTTGGGAGAATAAGTAAGAATTTTCTAGACAAAAGATGTGGTAGAGGCACAGAAGAAATATCAATAAAAACAATAAAGAATACAAAATGAATAGTCTAAGACATTCTGAAATTGCAGATAGAGTGTGCATGCTTCTACTAAGAACTATACGAGGAATTAATGACAATGTGCTCATCAGAATGATCCCAGATCTCAAGTTCTTATCACTCCAGGAAAATATGAGTAACTCTGAAAATATTGTTGCTGTTAGGCGTCACTAAGTTGGTCTGACTCATACTCACCCTATGTACAACAGAAGGAAACACTACCTGGTCCTGCACCAAGCCCACAATTGTTCTTACATTTCAGTCCATGGTTCCAGCCACTGTGTCCTTCTATATTGCTGGGGGTTTCCCTTTTTGTCACTGCCCCTCCACTTTACCAAGGATGATATCCATCTCCAGGGACTGGTCACTTCTGATAGCATGTCAAAAATTTGCATATCTGTTATTGTGTTCCAAAACACAATAACACCTTCCCCCTTTTTGGTCTTCTATACTTTCATATTGATCATCTTTTGCTATTTTTCATTACTATTCTTTTTTTTGTAACAGTGTTTTTTTTTAAAATTAGGTTACATTTCATATCATCAGCTTTGTATCATGCAATGTTAACTACTTATCAAAGTCCCTGTTATCACTACCGTCCTTCAGTTTTTCCCTCTTTGTCCACCTTCTTTTTGTTTCTTTTAAATCTTTACTCTTCATAATTTTTCTTCTGGCTTCTTTTTCACCTGTGTTCTCATAGGAATGAAAACAATAAATCAGAATAATACCTTAACTCTTTCCTGAGATATTATATAAAATATATGACATTAGAGAAGCCTACTTAATACTTTACACAATAGTTTAACAAATATTCATGATGTTTTCTTGCCTTGAAATATGAGGAGTTACCACCTTAAAACCAGAAAAAGTGCCACTGGGGAGAGCTTTTTCAGCACACATTTTCCCCCTGGAGGCAAGCATTCAGCAACTTGTTCTGAGTTATTGCACCTAGTGGCTTCTCCTGGGGATGTTCTCTGTGGTCAAAGTGAATTTTTTGTAAAGGCAGTTTCATTCAAATCTCATTTTGTTGTTGTTGTTGTTGGTGGTGGTGGTGGTTTTGTGTATATGTGTGTGTTTGTGATGGTCCACTTAAGAGAACAACATATAGCTGCAAAATTGTGTTTTCTGGTTACGTAAAATGCCTCAGAAACTTCTGTGAAGTTGAATATAGCTTACAAGGATAGCACTGTAGTAAAAACTCAAGTGCACAACTGGCTTTTTCATTTCAGAAAAGGTGAAATGTCAATTGGTGACAAACCTCATTCTGGATGTCCTCCAACTTTCCAGATGGATGAAAATATGAATGTGTCGTGCATTTGGTGTTCATTCCACCAGATCAGATCAAGTCAAGCTTGTGAAAAAAATTGCGTAATGGTGTGCAACAAAAAAGGCCTGATTTGTGACAGATGGGGCACTGGCTTTGCCACAACAATAAGGCACCTGCTCATGCAGCTATCTCAGTGTGCCAGTTTTTGGCAAAAAACAACGTGCCACCTTTGCCCCAGACAGCTTACTTACCTGACCTCCCTCCATTGGACTTATTTTTGTTTCTGTGAATGAAGAGAGACTCAAAAAGACAGCGATTTGATGACATCAAAGAGGTGAAGAAAAAACGATCCATTCACACAAATGAGTTTGAAAAATGTTTCCAAGAATAGAATCACAGATTTGAAAAATGTACTCAGTGTAATGGAGAATACTGTGAAGTAGATAAAGATGTTTTGTAAAACCCCAAAACAAAAAGCACATGAATAAATACATAGCTTAGGGAAAACAGCCATTGCTTCATTTTTGCCCACCCCCCCTTGTATATTCTCTAAATTGACTTTTTCTAACACTTTCACATATATGTAGGAAGTTTGAGCATGTGATTTTCATCATCATTTAAAATTTGTTAAGTAGGCATGATTGAGAATCTACAGATATAGATTAAGGGGGGAAATACTAACTCCTAATTTCAAAAATAATGTATCGATATACTGTCACAATCAATCTATAGATAGAGCTTCTATCAAATTCAGTCATTCTTTATTATTATTTTCAACTCCATGGACCTGGGATCCATATTTTATCCTGAACTTTCAGATTAGCTAGCTGTTTCAACTAAATAGTTGTCCTCACAGCCCTTTCCCATCTGACAAATGTTTTTAGATTCAGTAATATTTTAACTTACTTATTCATCTGTTCATTTAGTACCTGGAGTATTCCCAACATTTTTAGAAGAGATGAAGACACATCGTTGAGTAGAATAATAACAGTCAGTGTGCGCCTGAACTTATACCCTAGTAGGAAACACACATAAAATTGGTTACTGTTGTAGGTTCTAAGTGAGTTGAACAAAACTTAAATAATTTATTTGTTTCAATACCCAATACTCAGCCAATTAATCTCATTGAAGATTAATTGTTAGTCATCTTCCTTTTCTGTCATTTGATCACTGTTTATCAGCCATTCTCCTTGATCACCGTTTGAACCCTTGCCCTGAAGGACAATATCAGTCAGCTGCCTTCTTGGCTGGTGCCCTCTCAGACTTATTCAACGAGAGACACTGGCCACAAAGAGAGGCTGGGTAAAAGAGAGGAAAGACTACTTCTAACCCAATCTCTAAATGCTTCCGGGTGCAGACAGTAGCTGTGCCCGTTCACAAGATTCACTCTTGACAGGTAGACCTTCTTCCATGCTTCAAGTTCCCCCTGAGTTCAGAAAAACACTCTTTCATGTTCTTGTTTCCTCAAGTCTTCCCACTGCGGTTAGTCTCTAGATGTTGTAACCTGCCTCTTCGTACCCTCGCCCTACCCAGCTGTCTGAAAACAGCGTTTTCATCTAGATCTCTCGGTTGAATTATTGGATTTTATTGAGTTGAACTATTTCAGTAAAATGACACTACCTTCTGGTCTACCCTTGACCAAGTTTCCCTTTTGAAACAAGCTATGGGTCAGACCACGTGGATGGTACCAACAAACAGAGACCCTGGACACAGTGGCACCAGCTTGATTTTATGTTTATTGTTTAGGGCAATGGTTGTGAGGGGTGGGGGCTAGGTTTAAGCTTATGTTGCAAGCATTAGAACCAAAAGAAAATGGCCTTCTGCTATGTAGCTTACACTTAATGCGTATAGCCAGAGTAACAAAAACATATCTCGATAATCCATGATGGCAGCAGTAGTGTGCTCTAGAACAACTCTTCCATGGAGGAGTAAATGGAGGAGAATTTATGGAACTTGTACATTTGCGTGTGGGACTGTCTCTTTTATAAGACACTCAGGGAAGCTTCATCTGGGGAATGGGCTTTTAGGGGTTTCCCAGTTAAATAAATGGGTGTGTGTGTGTGAATGCAATGACCTAGTAAGGGGACATAAATATAGGACCTAGCGAAGGAAACCAAAAGAGGAAGATTGAGGTTGGTTTCATCTTCGTGACAGCCATGTATTGCTGAACATTTGGGATCTTATGAAGAGTAAACAAAATGTCACCTTGAAACAGATGGCATCACATCTAATTCCATGATATAAATAACATTCTTGTCTGAATAAAAGCATGTCCCCGTGGGAAAGTCAGGGAATTTTCATAGTTCTGAGACCACATGAGCAAGATCTTGAATAAGCTTGGCAAAGTCCTAAACGGGAAAAACTAAATTTGAGAATCAAGTTAAACAAGATCTGCTTTGGCCACCAAGAAGATCTGTTGAGCAAGAGCTAAGTCACAAAAGAATCCTGAGCATCTTGTTTGAGAGGTTGCTTTCATTCACCTTAATGGAGATCTGGGATTTGGACGCATCAAAGACCTTGAAGGATTGTGGTTGCTCCTGTTATGGCTGTTGAGTTGTTTTTAAGCTGCCGTGCCTTGGTGCTGTTCCCTTTCTGTTAGCCTTGGAACATAGGCACTTTCAAGAAATTTTATGGGCTAACTGGGGTGGGGGTGCACGGGGAAAGGGCCAATGTAAATAGGAACACTTGCATTTTCATCTGGTAGCGAACCTACTGCATCTGGCATCTGCATCCTATTTCCAGTGATTGAAAGGCACATGCCATGGGGTGACGCAGATCCACGGCCGGTCATGCTCGGCTGTGCGATTCTGGCACAGTTACCAAGTGTTTGTTCGCAAGTTTCTCAAGTGAGTATAAAGGGTTTGTAGTAAGGATTACATAAAAATCAATGTAAGCATGCAGGCATGTGTGTGTGTGTGTGTGTGTGTGTGTGTGCATATCCCCTTTTTTTGTTTGTTTGTTTGTTTTTTGGGGGGCATCACCGCTCTAGGTGGTGGAAGTAGGATGCCCAGCCCCACTGCTGGAATTGAACCTCTGTCCCAGTGGGCTGCAGTACCGCGCACAACCACTACGCCACTGGGGCTCAGCCCTATATATCCCCTTTTAACTTCAACTGCACACCTCTCCTGGAGGCAAAGAAAATGAAACAAACCACCTTGAGTTTGGGGTCATATCTTGTAAATAAATGTCATTCCTCGTCAACTGACCATTAACCATTATCATAAACTCTTAGCCGGACACTCACCAATGCTCATGCATTTGAGAGAAAAAGATGGTCAAAACATGAAGCCCAAGGTCCTGCCGGGAAAACAGATGGGCTAATTAGAATGTTGTAACGAAGTCGCTCTCAACCTTGGCTGCATATTCATATTACCTGGGGAGGGCTTTGATGTCCTAATACTCAGGCCACACATTAGGCCAATTAAACCAGAATCTGTGGGGATTAGATCGAGGCCCCATTACTTTAAAAGTTTCCTGGTTGGTTTAAATGTGTAGCCCATATTGAGAATCACTGCCCTAGTTCAAAGGAGAACCAGAAGAAACAATGGGAAATATCACTATATCAATCATCTGAACTCAGTAGGCTGGCCTGGCTATTAATAAGGCCTTCCACCAATATCTTTCTAAATAGTAGTAAAAGAAGTCATAAAATTACTTATATTTTGAAGATTGTGCCTTTCTTTTACAGACATCAGTCATGAATTTTGTGGGTTAAAAGCTAAATAAGAGAAGGGGACAAAACAATACCTCATCATTTGACTTCCTGTTTATTTGGCATTAGAAAGCAAATTCTCAAATGCCCCCAATATGATTAATTCATTATTGTTTGCATCTCTGAAGACCAGGGTAACTGACTCATGTCTGCTTTTACTGTTTATTTATTCAGTTATAACCTGATTTTTAGATCAATTTGCTATTCCTACATAAGTTGCAGTGGCAGAGGGAATAGATTTTTACCACTTCCTTTACCAGTGTATCTCCCTTATTCTAAGGATGGTTGGGAAATTTTTGCAATAAGTAAATTGTAGGGGGAACCCCCAAAGATTACTTTGGGCTCATTGAGGAGTAGAGATGATGAAAATCTGTAGAGGTTGGGGCTAAGCACTTCTACTCTTTATCCTTCTCTTTTGGGAGAAACCATGGAAGTCCATTGTTTTGATGAACTTGACAGTAAAGGAAACCAACAATAGTGTTGTCATTTCACAAGATTTCCAAGGGGAAAGTGGACCTAATATCCCCAAGTGGCTATGGAGGAGGAATCTTCTCTTCAAAGCAGAAAAACCAAAGGCAGTGTGGAGCCACTAGGAGAAAAAGAAGAGTAAATTACACCATCCATTTGCCCTTCAAGGTTAACATCATCAGGCAATATGTGAGATGAATGTTGATAAAGAAATGGCCCAATCATGCTATGGTGGCAGTAAGGATGTGTGAAGGATACTGAACTCACTGCCAACTGCTATCATCAAGCATCAGTCCCAAAAGTGTGCAAATGTTTTACCTGTGCTATTTTGTCACCTGTTGTAACCTGAGACTGCTTTTCCAGAAAAGTATGTAATTAGACCTTTGTGCCAAGGAACTTGAAAAACTTGTTGTGAATTATAGCACAGGGCAAAAATCTGATGTAAGGGAAATCTTATTCAAATACTGCAATGAATATTTGAGATCATGTGTTGCATGCCATCAGTAAGAGAGTGGGAAAAGCACTAAGTAGCTCATTTGTTCTGTCATTCGTCATCTGGTGCATTATAACTCAGGATGAGTCCATGTGTCATTGAGTGGTTTAGGAATCCCCTTGAGAAATATTTAATATTATCCAGGACAGTGTCATGATTGCATTGTTGCTTTCCTATGCTCCACTGAATAAATAATTGAGTCAGTACTTACTCACAACTTTACTTAATAGTGGTATGTGTAAGTGCATCATTTTCTTTAAATCCGCCCAAGGTCATTCAAGATATTCCCATGTCAGGATGACTGATTGGGGAAGTGGAGGTTTATCTAGCAGCTCAGGAGCTTTCATGGGTCATTTATGATGGACGAGGATGAGCTAGATGTGACCTGCTTATGAATCAGGAAAGTGAGAGGTCCATTAACTTTTTGAAAATAATTACAAGAATAAGTAAAATTAATGAAAACAATTAAAAGTCTCTTGTCTGAATGAGGTTTGCTCCAGAAGATTCAGAACAAAGTATTGTAATCAAATGAACTTGACTTTCTTATGTGATATTTGGGTGATTGCCCATTCACCCAAGATGAGTAAATTAAAAGATTTTGAACATCTCCTAAATAAGTCCTGAAGAAATATGGTCTCAGCCTCCAAGAATCTCATCTGAGGGCTTCCCGTTCCAGTGAGCAGAGGGAAAGGTCTTCTAATGCAGGAGGTCCCGTAGCTTGTCTTTTGCTTCCTGGGCTTATTCTGTAACTTTGGAGGTGGAGATGACTACATAAGTTGTGCTTCATGGGCATGTTCTTACACTGTTCTTTTCCTGTATATGTCTTGAGCCAAACAGCTGCCTAACCATCGATTCTGACACCTGGTGAGCATGTGTGTAATCAGAGCCAAAATGTGCTCCACTGGATTTCCAAAGGGTGATTTGGATGAGTGGGGTGTGGGATTCAGGATTGGGTTTGGGGTGGTGTAGGGAAGTAGATGACTTGGATTTTCTTCCAAGTTGCCTGCCTATGGACTCAAACTTTCAACCCTGTGTTTAACAGCCAAGCCACTAATCACTTGTACAGCCCAAGGATTACACAGGGGTAGAAATCACTGAATACCTCCCATGTTCTCCAAGTTGTTGTTTCCCTTTTTTCTCAGTGCCCTTGAGGAAAATCTGGAAGTTTATAAATGTCTTGAATATTCTAAAGTTTTAGCATTCTACCCTCTGAAACCAGCCCGTCATGTTATTTGGCCTTTACAAGACACAGCTGGGATTCAAATTCTAGCGACTCTGATTCCAAACTAGCACTTTGAACCAGTTCATCCTGGCTTCACCCCCCCCCCCAAATTAGAATTAAAATTTCCAAGGCAGTTGTACCAAACCCGAACCTCAAGTGATCCTCAGAAAATATGTGTATATTTTAAAATATTTTAAAAATACATCTTAAAATATCCCCTTGTGAGTCAAGAAATTTCAAATGATTTTCATGGGGATTGGAAAAGATCAAGTATATGTGGAGTACAAATTCAAATTTTGAGCTGAGGATTCAAACCATAAAGGACCAACCAGTTCTAAGCCCTCCTCCACACCCCAGATGTTTTGAAATTTATCCCCCACCAATTCCGGTTGTGCCTCCCTTCTGGTTTCTAATAAAGTAAGTTCCATTCAAATTGGGGACTCATTATCACTGCAGTCAACTCCTGATTAAAACTGCCTGGCTTGACAGACATCTCCCTCATAGACTCTGTTGATACTCTTGATTAGAATTCTTGAGTAATGCAATTAACATCAAGTGTTTTAGTGAGTATAGAGAAACAGACCAGATCTTTTTTTCTTTTTTTTTTTTCCAATAAGGAACTACTAGTACTTCAGATAGGAGCCCCGGATGGTGTAGTGCTTCCTTGCCAAATAAGCAAACTTTATGGTCAGAAGTTCAAATCCACCAGCAGCTCCCCTGGAGGACAACTGGGCTTTTTTCACGGGTAAACTATTACAGTCTTAGAAACCGGTAGTGGGTTTCTCTCAGTCAGCACTGACTCAATGGCAATCGGTTCGGTTTTTTGGAATAGTTCAGATGGGTAGGCAAAGGCTTCGGCCAAACAAGGAAGACGACTTCATTTTGTAAAAATATTAATGAGGGACTTTCTTTTACTTTCAGGAAATGACCGGAGAAGATGCTGTGGGGTTCTGAGAGGGTGGGTGATCAGAGTTTTCAACCACAGCATATCTCAGGACCAAGTCCTTGGAATGTAGTATTTCCTGGCTTCTCATTCAAACTCCTAAAGTAATAACAATCCTCTGTGGTAATTCCAAAATGGCAGCATCTACTCCACCTCAGAGGCTCCCAGGTGGCACCGTGGTTAAAGTACCCCCTCGTGAACAGAAAGATTTCAAGCCACCAGCCGTCCTGCGGGTGAAAGGTCCAGTTCGAGTCTGTAAAGATTCTAGCCTGGGAATCTCTTCTGCAGCAGAACCACTCGGTCCTCCATGGTTGCTGTAACCCAGTGTCCACACGACAGCATGAGCTTCTTTATGGATCTTCAGTGTCCCAGGGGGGTGTGGTATAGAGCGGTGATTCTCAAGCTGTGGGTCGCGACGCCTTTGGGGGCAGCGGGTGAACGACCTTTTCACAGGGGTCGCCTAAGACCATCGGAAAATATATTTCCGATGGTCTTAGAAACGGAGACATCCCTCTATCCGTCTCCAGGCTGGTTTGCCCACAAACAGGCCCACCCAAGAGTACCCGGCGTGAAGACTGTTGCCCGTGCCGAACCATGCTTCAAGACAAAAGTTCATTGATTTTTCATTAGAACTCAATTTTTTGCAATCTAGAATTGCATACTGTTTTGTGACGAATTACTATGCTTTAATGATGTTCAATTTGTAACAATGAAAATGCATCCTATCAGATATTTACATGACCATTCATAACAGTAGCATAATGGCAGTAATGAAGTAGCAACAAAAACAAGTTTATGGTTGGGGGCGGAGTCGCCACCACATAAGGAACTGTGTGAAAGGGTGGCGGCATGCGGGAGATTGAGAACCCCTGCTGCAGAGGATTCTGAGCCTCTGCCTCAAACAACCAATCAATCAATTAATCAACGACAGTTGTCACAGAGCCTAAGCCAATGCTTGTCAAAGTAGAACTGTTCCACCCAGTTGGCAGCAGATCAGGTGTCTCTTCCAAAGTGCCTCTGTGTGAACTTGTACCTCCAACCTTGCATTTAGAAGCTCAGGGAGGTAATTTTGGGTAGTTCCCAAGGGCTCTCCTCTGCCTTTACCAGTTGCTTGAAATGCAGCAGCATTTAAAGACAAACTCCAGTCTTTATGCTCATAATATTTTCTCTTTGTTTTATTTAGGGCACTATAAAGTCTGTAGAAGTTAGTTTCCTATGATATGTGTGTGTGTGTGTGTGTATAGTCAAGGATCGACGTATTTCCTATCTGTGTGACTTCTTTGATTCTACCTGTGCAAGGACAATCTTCATTTCTTTAATTGAGTGAAGCCCTGGTGATACCTGGTTAAAGGTTTGGCAGCTATATGGAAGCCGGTGTTTCTAAAGCATTAACCCTTAGTCAAGGGCCTATATTAGTCTACTTTTGTCCAGCTTGTAACTTTGGGACCCTCTAGGACAGTCTTACTCAGCCTTACAGAAAAATGACTCCATGGCAGTGAGTGTAGTTTGATTTAGGCTATATTTTGAAACTAGTTTAATTCCCTTATCCCTCACTACCGTCCAGTGGATTCTAACTTTTGGCCACCATATAGAACAGAGTAGAACTGCGCAAGTGGGTTTCCAAAGCTGCCATCTTTACAGGAGCAGAGAGTCCCCTGCTTTTGAACTGGTAACCTTGCAATGAACAGCCCAACATTACACCACAAGATCTCCTTCTGTTTCCTTTGAGGAAGAGTTTATATTGACATCTATCCTCCCAGCTTTTGTTTTTATGTTATCAATAATTATGCCTTTGTATCATGGTTTCCCTTTAATCTCTATTTATTTTGCTCTCATATGACTTAAGGTCCCCTCTCCCCATTACTTTGTCTTTGTAAACTAGAAAGAATATGACCTTTGTTCTTCATAAATCAAAAATAAAGACTTTATTATGATATTTATACTATATTTTCTCTCCTTTGGAAAACCAACCCCTTTTGTCCCAGATGGATAGCTTCAAGTTAATGTTTAGGGACATCACTTTTCTTGCTGGGGACGAGGGAGGTCCTCTTTACTATTGTTGGTTATGCTTGTTTCATGGCAGCGAATTGCCTTCTGTTGTTTAATCCAGGAATGACTTTGGATTTTACTCTGCTATTTATAAGTTATTATGTCTGGAAAGCTAACAGCGAGATATTTGATGGTGAAGTGGTCCCATTTCCCTACATGGTAGTGATGAAGTGGTGACTCAATTCACAAGAGAGGCACCTGTGTAGGTCTTCCAAAGGGACCCAGATAGTCTTTTCTCAAAACTGATGTCTTTTTACAAATGTCATAAGTGGGAATACCATGGCTCAGGTGTCAAGAGATGTGCTACCAGCTCAACTTAGGCCCTGGGTTTGGGTCACTGCTGGCTTCCACTAAATTCACGTAGTTGCTCTGCCCATTGTAGAATGTGTGCATTCTATGGTGTGAATTGTCCAACATCAATATCTACCATATTGCTTTTCAACACTCTTTGTTACAGTCATTGCCTATAACAGTCACTAGGATCTTTACAGTAAAGCTCTGTTACATAGACCCAAAAGTTCTCGGAGCAGATGCCGTCATTTCTGAGTGATACTTCTGTTGGATTTATTGACCTTGGCTGACAGTTTTTTCTCTCAGCACTTTAACGGTGTCCACCCATTACTTTCTTGCCTGGTTGATTTCTGAAGGGTCTTTGGTCATGTGGGCCCTCACTTTTCTTGTGCTGCTCTCAAAATTTCCTCTTTATCCTGGGTTCAAAAGGGTTTACTTTTGATAATACCTCTGTGAGCTTCTTTTATAATTTATCCACTATGAACTTCATGAGCATATTGGATGTGAAGCCTCCTGTTTTTTTGGTGAGGTTTGGGTAGTCCTGTGCTATTGTTATTACTGTCATTTTTTGACGTCTGTACCTTTTTCTCTCTCTTCTTCTGGAGCTCCAGAATAAGAAAAATATTCCTCTTGATGGTGCCCCATCTATCTTCAATAGAGAGATAAATCCACTACCATCGAGTCCATTCTAACTCAGAGGGATTCGGTGGGACAGAATAGAAGGGTTGCCTAGACTTTGGAGGCTACACATCTTTAAAGGAGTAAAAGTCCTCCTCTTTGTCCTGTGAAGCACCTGGTGAAATCTACCTGCTACCCTTTGAGTGGATTGGCAGTACAACTCTTAAACCCACTCCATCCCCCCGGTTCCTTCCATATTGCTCTGTTCTGAGAGCTCTTAAGATTGACCAAATATTCAGAGCCTGTCTTTAGGATCTCTGGTCCTATCTTTGTTTAGATTCTACTTCGGTGACTGTGTATGGAGCTGTTCATTTGTGTTGTTCTACAATTCAGCTCCAGGATTTCACCAAGACCCCTGGGGGGCACATCATTTAAGTGATAATTTGAACCTGCCTCTCTTCTCAATGGCAGAAAAGCCTGAGATCTGATCCCATCATAATTACAGCCTAGAAAACCCTCTGCAGAAACTTCTACTCTTATCACGAGGAGTTGCTATAAAGAAAAATGTACTCAACAATAACAATATTTATAATTTTTAAAAAAAGGATTTCTATCTTCCTATTGAAGTTCTTCTTCTGGGTTTTTTAAAAACACTTTTAGATCTTTATTCCTTCATCTCTGAGCATACCTAACATTAGAATGTTGAGATTCTTCTTAGTTAATACTATTAACTCTGCATCCTCAGAGGCAATTTCCATGCCCATATTTGTCTATTCATAGGACTCATGCTGACCTTTTTCTTTGTGTGTTTTATACGTGCCTGCTGTCTTGGGAAAAGTAAGATTGAGTTATCATTGATTTATTCACTATTCATTTATTTATTTCTGTTATTTTGTATCAGGGGTGTAGCATCTGCCTGTCTTTTAAAATACTTCTTCCTGTTGCTTATTTCTGGGGTTTACAGAAATTCATAGCCTAGCTACATGTGTCTAGAAGCAGTGTCTCAGGTACCCTGCCCTGCACTGCGTAGGCCTTCTTTCTCTGGGTTGGTTAGATGTTCATGCACTGCATCTTACATTGTGCCCCTTATCATCTTTCATGCATGTGATGTTTTTTTTGGTTCCTAGACTTTGGTTTGCTATATTAGAAAGAAGAGAAGCAGTGGCTGTCTCAAAACCCTGTCTTGGACATAGGGTTTTGATTTTAGTCACTGGTCATCCTGGAGCCCACACCTGGCTGGACAAGTTGAATGTACTTTGTGACCTATCCAGGTGGGGCATATCTGCCATAGTAGATGGGCTCTGAGTACAGCAGAGGGCTGAGGGTGGGGCTGCAGATGCTAGTTGATGCCTCTGTCATCTTGGGAGTGAGTGTGACTGGGGCTGAGGCTTGGGTCAATATGCCCACGGTATTTGGGTAATTATGCTTCCACTGTGTGTCAGGGTAGACACATTGATGGTGTCAGGCTGTGAGAAGCATGAATCGCCACAGGGTGTAGGTACAACCCACCTGCATAGCATGCCTGTCATGGGTACTGTTCTAGGAGAGAAAACAACCCCAGATTCAGATGTTATTGATAGAAACACGTTTATTATATCTGAAACATGAAAAGAGATCAAAGACAAAGACAATTCATGTGAATGAGGAAGACCATCTGAGGATTTACAGAAACAATGGCCATTTCATAATGTGAGAGTTCAAGTTCTATTGTCACAAAAACATGGCTGGTGATAGCTCCATGTCTCACTTTCGGGCAATACAACAGAAGAATGAAAGGGCCCGTGATTGGGAGAAGTACACTTTTCCAGATAGAAAAGCTTACAAAATTGGTTCAAAGTCTTCTGACCCAAAGCAGTTAGGATATGACTCATGACCCTGAGGATCCCGGTACCCCAAATTCCACCAAGGACACACTCAGTTGAGTGCTAAGAGTCAGACTGCCCATCCCTGGGCTGGCTGGGGAAGTGGTAGCAATCCCTTTTCTAACACGTTCTGCCTGAGGGCAAAGCTATTCACATTGCTGATTGGTGGTCAGAGGGAATCTAATGGAGGCTAAATGTGAAGACTCAGAAAAGGATTTAGGGCTTTCACTGTAAACTGGAGCCTTTTTCCCACCTGGTGTTCAGCATTCAAATTTGAATATAGCACCTAGGTGGCATTCCAGTAGGATTTCAGAAGGACATTGGGCATAGAAGTCTGGGCTAGCCTATAATGGTATGGCTTGACTGGAGTTTGCCCCTTGCCATCTCAACAGAGGTACTCCGGATAATGACACATCAGGGTCCTTTCCTAGGATTGGGGATTGCAAACACACACCTTTGACCCTTCCAGTTACCGCCCCACCCCCCCATCCATGGGACTCATTCCAGGCTCCTTATCTCTTTCCTGGAATTTTCTACAAGTTTATCTGCTCCATTTTCCTCAAAGAGCACTTCCATGGGATCCCCAAGACCCTACACTAGCTACATGGGGTCTCACATGATCTGAGGTATACCCTGGTCTGTTTGTTGCTCCAATCCAGGGCTTCTTGTTTTATTTCTCTGTCTCTCTGCCTCTGTTGGATATCTTCAGCTGTTCATTCTCTGTGCTTTTTGTTTGAGCTGGACTGCTGAGTCTGATGGAGATGTCCTCCAACCCCTCTATAAAACTCTTTTACATGAATGTCATAGGCAAAAAATAATTTAAATGAGTGACCTATTTACATACACAATTTTTAAAACCAGTACCTTAGTGACAGTGACCATGTTCAGAAGTACGGTTCTTAGAGTGATGTTTTCATTCCTACCTTCCTTCTATGCATCCGCAAGTACTTTTCTAAGTGTTCATGCATCAAAACCACTCCCCCCACCCCACTAGTTATGGGAGCAATTCTGATTTCTGGGGAGCCCATGTGTGTCCGAGTAGAACTATGCCCAGTAATTTTCCTTCTAAAGCACATTTAGGACTCTATACCACTGGAATTCAGTGCCACTGAGAGCCCCTATATCAAAGACAACCATTAGAAAATAAGGTACCTGGCATTGCCATAATAATAAAGAATGAAGACAAGGCTCACAGAGATGGGAACTCTTGGTCCAGAGCTAGTTTCGGAATCAGCATAAAAAAATGCTAGGTTTGTGTCTTTTTTTTTTGGGGGGGGGTGGGGGTTATCACTGCTCTCCGGTGGTGGGAGTAGGAGGCCCAGCCCCACTGCTGGAATTGAACCTCCATCCCAGTGGGCCGCAGTCCCGCGCACAACCACTATGCCACCGGGGCTCAGCCCTGTGTCTTCTTAACTCTAATAATTTTACTTGTGACCAAATTGGAGACACTTGAGAAGACTCGTATAGATGTCAGTTGGATTGGAATGTTGCTAAGATTTAATTTTAAATTCTTATCAGGTGTTGTCTAAATTGAGCCACTTTAAGAAAAAAATGCTGTTCTAGCTAATTATGAATTATAACCCATGAATTTCTCAGTCCATTTGCATCTATTTATTCTTGCTTATTCTAAGTTCTGAGGGATTTAATTGGAAAAAATTAAAAAATCAGTGTATTCTTTTAAAATGGTTGTAATAGCATCTGTGGGTATATGGTCATGTTTTAATTGAGTTAAAGCTGAGACTATTGTAGTGACACTTTTCTGCCACCTCTATTACTGAAGCCACTGCTGTAAGAGGGTAGATTAGACCTTTATAGCATCATAGTACCTGACTCATCATAAAATACATTTTGAAGGAGACAGTGTTTCCGATTCCTAATGTTATATTAAATCTTAAGTATTAATCATGCCAAATTAGATTACAAACCTTAAAGGATAATTGTGCAATTGAAGAGAGGAAAAAATATATATTATTGAAAACAAAACAAATGCAACTCTTACTAAGCTACTTTAAGTATGTTTCCTTAGGATAATATTTCCTATGAGCTATCTGATTAAAGTGAAACATCTTTACTATTTAAATTGTCCTTATTAATATGATATCAGATATCTGACTTGAAAGTGTTCAAAATAAAAATTTTATAAATAAGAAATTGAGTTTTATTTACTTGATTAAAGAGCTGAAAGGCATCCATGTAATTATTTTGCTGTATTATTTTATTCCTTGATGAAATATATGAATATATGCTACTAGAATGCCAATTAATGATTTCTTAGGTTAGGGGATGCTTTTCCTTGGTGTTTGCTTCTTGGTTCAGAAAGATTTTCTTTTTTTTTTTTTTTTGGCATCACTGCTCTCCAGTGGTGGGAGTAGTAGGCCCAGCTCCACTGCTGGAATTGAACCTCCATCCCAGTGGGCCACAGTCCCGTGCACAACCACTATGCCACTGGGGCTCAGCCCCTCAGAAAGATTTTCATGGAAGAAGCATGATAGATAGCCAAAGTAAACTTTTATGAGTGGAAGTGTAGTATGAGTGAAAAAAAAATTGAGTCAAACAACAACATCCTCACAGACAGGAATGTGCTGTCTCTGGAAATCATAGAAAGATATGTGGAAAGACACATGGAAAGACAAGGAAATGGTGGGAGGTGGATCCATTAAAGGCTGTGTCTTCACTTCATATTTCCTCAATCGCTGTCTGGTCTCCTCCCACCTATACTCAGTGGGCATGGTTGTGTGGGTCAGTGGGCTCTTAGTGGCTGCATTCAATATGTGTGAGTGTGTGATGTATAATGTAACTGGTCCCCAACATACATGGCCAGGGTTTTCCTGAGAGAGAGAGAGAGAGAGAGAGAGAGAGAGAGAGAGAGAGAGAGAGAGAGAAAATTGGTCCTTACTGAGTTCATCTATTCCCAGAGCCTTCTCATGTATGCCTGATCTCTTAGGAAAGACCCTTTTATTTAAGGGTTTGGCTAACTATTCCTTAATGAGCCATTGGGGGACAACTCTTTTTAAGCCTATCACAAACATGGATTAATTAGAAGCAAAAATATTACAAACATTTCTGGCTCATTGCTTTCAGTCAAATTCTCTCAGTGATACACTCATCTTGGTCTCATTAGGGTGTCCTAAATATAAAAACAAGATTTTTTTTCCTATGGGTAGTCTTTGCACTGTGTAGCAAGGACAGTTTTGAAATTTAGGCTAATGATTTTTAAGTGTACAATTTACCACATTATGAAAGCTTTGCAACAAGTTTATGGAAGTGCTGCCATACACAAAATAACCAATATTACATATAACAAGCCTGATAGGGAAGTTTGATAAGTCTTCAAAAATGACCAAAAGCAGAAAAATCGTTAATGTCAACAAATGAAGAAACTGCCTTAAGCCGAAAACTGGTGGAAGAAGTAGAATTGTTACTGAGGACACAGCTAGTGAAGTTGAGGTCTCACATGGCTGGGTATGTTCAATTTTAAGTGATCATTTTGGTCCTATCGGACTTTGATCTAATGAGTGTCAAATTTGTTGCTCTCCACAGACAACTTGCCTGGGTTAGGGGTGGTGAGGTTATAGGTGAAATGAGAAGGCAATAGCAATAAGTACAAGAAGGAAGAAAATGTTCTAAAAGTGATTGTGAAGATGATTGTACAACTCTTCTTAATATGATGGAACTATTAAATTGTATGATGTGTGAATTATATACCAATAAATATTTAAAAATTAAAAAGTAAACATG
The DNA here is from genome assembly GCA_004026705.1 of Nesogale talazaci. Taxonomy (NCBI): domain Eukaryota; kingdom Metazoa; phylum Chordata; class Mammalia; order Afrosoricida; family Tenrecidae; genus Nesogale; species Nesogale talazaci. The sequence goes on along the minus strand of PVJH01004773.1, from coordinate 26,132 downwards.
GAACAAAAAACGTGTTGCTCACAGATATGCTGTCTTAAAGAGCTAATTTTCCCATCAGTCATTTAAGCTAGATGCATGCAAATGAAGATGATTGTATGGAATGACTCATATTTTAGGACGAGTCTTGGATTCCCCAGTAGAGTGCAGAGGGCAAAGGTCAGTGGACACAGAGGCTTTTCATTTGGGAGATTTGCTGGATCGGTTTCATTCATTCAAAGGAGATCAATTCAAAAGGTTATAGTGACTGCATTTTGGGGATTCCCAAGAAAGTAATCTTGAAAGAGTTTCTCAAAGGACATAGGGTCATCCCAGATGTGTGTTGTGAAGAAATTATCAGAAAATGGAAAAGCCCAAAAAATTTCATTGAGAAGTTATTTTTTCCCCATTATGACCGTGCATCTACCCGCTCATTCTTGAAGGATAGTGTTAGCTAGACAGGAGAAGGGGAAGAAGGTGACAATGGAAGGAGGCCAAATACAGACGGAAGCTAGAGGCATATTTCCCCCAAGATTTCCCTAGTACCAAAGAAGGTGCAGAGCAGAGAAGACACATTTCTTTATCTGTGAAAGGGTGTGGGCTAGGAAAGATAGGTGGTTCACACTACCCCAGCATGGTTGAATGAACCCTTGACGTCAGGGGACATGGCCACAAGAACACAGAGGTGCCCTTTGCCTGGAAGGGGGAAGTATGCCATGGAAATTCAGCCAATGATGGAAGACCCGCTTTTGCCTGAAAACATCCTAGCTCTACGTTTTCTGGATCTTTGGATCAGATGGGGCCCTTAGGCATCCTACTCCAGAGTACCCCAACCATTACACTCTCTTGTTCCCTCCAAACCTTTTCTCTACTCTGGTGTGAAAACTATCCTTCACTTTAATTCTTTCTTGGGAGCAGAAGTGAGAGGATAGGCTTGACATCTTGAGGCTCCTCGAACGAGCAGGATCTAGAGCTGTTCATTGAGTATTTTCTGGGAAAATCTTACCCAATTCACCTTACAGTCCTAACCAGGCCTCTTCAGACTTCTTTTTGTCCCCAAACTCAAAGAACATTTCAAAGGAGCATGACTGGCGTTCCCAAGGATGGTAAAATTGATATTTTGAGGTTGGGTGCATTAAAGAGCCTGAAATTCTTCATAGGAGGATGAGAATGATGAAATCCAGCCTTTAGAATGATTTAGACTTAGATGGAGGGTAATGTAAATTATTTTCTGTGATTTTTTTTTTTTAGTGCTAATTTTGATGTCTTTGTTTTTGTTCTTTCTGCAGAGACGATTATGATTTCTGACTCTTTATCCTGCCACAACAGATATGTTTGAGACTCTTGTGGTTTGGGGGAAGCTATTAATTAAAATAAGCTCCTTTCAGGTGTATTTTGCTTGAGCAAAGGGGATGGGCAGATGGCAGTAAATAAATAAATAAAACAATTACACTGAATACACGGACTGCATGAATAATTAGAAGAGGGTAAAAGTTGTGAAAAAGAGGTGTCTGCTATTGCTTGTCTCTGAGTGCCTCCTGGGTTTATATGACAGTCCAATGTGCAATTACACCGTCTACTATCTAACCATGGCTAAATGAAGCATTTGGGTTTTTTTTAAAAGGAGTACATCGGCATAAATAATTGATCACAGGTGTTTCTATAATTAGTCTACTCTGGGAGATCTCTCCATATTCGACAGTCTTCAAGTAGCTGTCACCAAAGAGAGGGAGCACCCTGGACCAGCAGAGAAGACAAGTCAGAAATACTTCCTTGGAATGTAAAACAGGTGAAAAATACTGCTGACTGTTCTATGATCCTGAAATGCAGGTTTTATTGGGCTGCCTAAAGCCGGGTGAGTGGCTTTCAGTGGTGTTCAGGTTTTTGCTTTCCCTTCCCCCTCTTCCTAATTAGGTACCATTTAAATGAAGCTTATTGTAATTTATAAAATGAAATAACAGAAGAAGAAGAAGAAGAAGGAAGCAAAACAGGACAAAAACTCTGTTGTCTGGGACCAAAATCGAAGACTGACACTGGCCTAACACTATCAGCTTAAAAATACATGGACTGGAAAAGAGGCCTGAGCAAGATGACAGGCTCAGAGGGTTTCGTGGTCTCCATGGAAACAAGGGTTTTTTTCCCAGGTGGCTTCTCACATCACATTGGATTTCTCTGCACAGGCTGAAGATTGGAGGGTTAAGGATCACTTTTTATCGGGCTCCAACTCTTTCTATTTAAGCTGAAGCAAGGCATTGTCCTCCATGTTAGCACTGCAGACTGTTTCTTTGGGAGACACAAATGGCTAGCCTGACCTGGTTTGTTCTAATGCTTTTGAAAGCCAATAAATGTGCTTTTAAGCAGATGTATTGCTGTGTGGAAGTGTGGGAAGTTGGAAGGGAGGGAGACGGGTGCTCAGCTCTCCAAAAAAATGGTAGGGGCAGGAGAGTTGAGGCTATGATAAAATGAACCAAGTAGAAATAGGTATTTTCAAAAATCATAAGACAGCAAAAAAAATATGTCATCTGTTTGTGTGTGTGTGTGTGGGGGGTACCTTTGTTGTCCCAACCAGATCCACTCTCTGGGACAGCACTCCCTCCCATAGTAAAATGATTAGATTCCACCCTACATTCATCACCCTCGGTAAAAGAGGCATGGAGGTCGTGTGTGACCTTCTCTAACTTCCTGAAGGGTAAAGAGAATCACAGTCAGCCCAGAGCAGACTCCTGTGAGGGGTATTGGACATGCCTCTACCCTCCACCCCACCTTTTTCTCTTTTTTTTAAAAGCAATTCTGACACGTTTTCTCCAAGGGCACTCTGTACTTCTCTGCTAAGTTAATAATTTGTTGCAATGACCGTATAGAATTCAGAGGACATGCTCTGATTATGGGTCTTCTTAGGGAAGGAACACATTACAATGGAAGATCGAAAGTAACTTAAGATACAGTTTTTCAATTCTGACAAAGCCAAACTCACTGCCATTGAGTTGATGACAACGCCAGCAAGCCCTCTAGGACGGAGCAGACAAGCCCCTGTGGGAGTTCAAGACTGTCACTCTTTAAGGGAGGGGAAAACTCAGCTTTCTTGAGCCCTTGGTCAGGAATTCTCCAAGAGTGTCTCAGGTTCAACCCTTGATTTTACCACCAATTTTCAACCTTTGCTAGTCTTTGTCTCCCTGTCCCTGGGAGCGGCATTCACATACAACTGACTTCTGGGACTTTTTACATGGTGGTCATTAGGCCCTCCTTCCTGCCTTTAAGATAGCTTATTTTAAGACTTAAAGGGATGGCAAAACAGACCAATTACGTTGAGGATTTCATGCACCTTATTTGCATGGACCCCCACCCCTAAATGTGCCATGCACCTTTTTTGCATTATTACCAAGCATTTCAAATTCAATCCTGCTTGGGCAATGATACCTCAGTCCTGCCCCGTTTTACTTCTTTGATGGCTACACAGAATGTAGCTCACATCACCATATTCAGTCACAGTACACTGCCTCCTCCTAAGCAAAGGGGCTGCCTTTGGGCTGCCTTTAACTCATCGGAATCTCAGGTGTGTTAGAGGAGAACTGTGCTCTGGAGTTTTCAATGGATGCCCTTTTGGAAGTATGTGATCTAAAAGAGTCTTTCTTGGAAAGTGTCACTGACTTGTCTTGAACCTCTAACCTTTCCCCTAGTAGCCAAGTGCTCTAACCATCTGCACCACCCAGGGACTCCCACTGTGCTCCTAGCTGTGGCCTATTTCAGCAGTGGAGATCTGCCTGAGGAGGAAAAGGCATTGGCTGCCCTACCAATAACAAAACTCCCTGCTTTTGTGCAAGTTATAGGGACAGCCCAAGATAGATATATTTTCTCTGATGAAATATGTCTATGATAGAAAAACAATGGGATTGAATGTAGACAGACTGGTTATATGAAGGTGAAAAAAATTATCCTCTGGTGATAGGTAATATACAAAGTTACGATTCAAGGTGGGTTCAAAATGCCTCTGGAGAAAGGAAAGAATCATGTAAATCTTACAGAGCTTGACAAAAAAAGTAGGGCTGGTTTCTGTGGATTGGAGCCAGGGAGGTGCGTGGCTGCTCACCAGAATGTGGGCAGTTTGACCCATCAAGACCCTGTGAGAGAACCTGTCTGATCCGTTCCTTCTCCAGTGTCTCTGCTGACAACAGAAGGAAACACCCCCAGCTCTGTGAACACCTCACAATGGTTCCTCTGTTTGTTCCCGTTGTGCAGTGATATCCCGAATCCATTTTATCAAGGGTCTTCCTCGGTCCCTCTGTCCCTCTCCTTTACCGAGTCTGATGTCCTTTTCCAGTGACTGGTCTCTCCTGATAATCTGTTCAAAGTGCAAGAGATAAAATTGTGCCATCTTTCCTCGCAAGAAGCATTCCGGCTATATTTCTTCCCAGATGGATTTCTCTGTTCTCATGGCTCTTTCCGTATTCTTGGCCATAAAGACCACGCCCGAGAAGCTCTCTGGGGGAGCTTTGCTGTGTTCTACAGGCCTGCGCCGGGTAAGAACAGACTCACCACAGAGGGATTTTCGGTAGCTTTTGGCTAGAGCACTTGTGTCAGCCAGAACAATACCTGGCACTTCCTGGGTCCATATCTTCGACGTACACTGCTTGATTTTACACCTTTCTGTGTTGAATCCTGTGAAGCTGCTCTGGGGTTGCAGTGGTGAATTCCACCGCTGATAACTAAAGTGGTGGTTGGGACCCTCCAGCCACTTCAGAGTTGAAAGACCTTGCAGTATTCTTCAGTAACGGTTACAGCCTGGGACCTTTCTGGGCAATTCTCCTCTGTCATGGAGGGTCTCAGTGAGCTGGAATGGATTGAAAGCATGCAACCACAGTAACGTCAATCTAAACAATGAGTATCCTTATTCTCTCCCAACATCGACTGGCCACAGAGAACTAACTGTGCAAAGGAAGGGGCTCAGCTGGGTTCCAAAGTCGATCTTCAAACGCCTCTCTCATTGGTCATCTAATATTCTCAGTAAAATGAGTCAACACACAAACCAGCCTGTATAATGATAGATTTTTAAATTGGGGTTTCTTTTTTTAAGGTAGAGTACTATCCATAGAAGGGAGGAAGTTTGATGATATGGAACTTTTAGGGAAATGCATATTTCTGATCACAATTTTTCTGTAGTGTAGCTATCATCTGAAATGCATTTGTACTACAAAAAGGGAAAAATCATTATTTACCAAAATTCACACTTGACCAGCTCTCCTACGTGTTTATTTGCTGACAGTCCTGATTATAGATATTCTCACTAGCTCATGCTCATCGTTTAAGTGTAATATAACCTTTAAAATTTTTACTGGAGCTTGTAAGGTGACCAGACATCTTGCTTTTTAACAATTTGTCCCATGTCGCGTAGTGTTTTAAAATTAAATAAATATATTACAATACTATTTTTGCGTTCTGTGAACATTTTTGTTGCTCCAGATAGACCAAATATTTCATCAAGAACCCCCCACCCCGTGGTCAATAGTGTCCCGCTTAATACACAATTCAAAGAAGTCCCTCAAGACCTACCCAGAAAGAATTAAAAGGATAGACAATATGGTCACTGAAGACTTTGATGAAGACAGATGGGAGGTGGGCACCAAAAAGAACTGAGGCGGCTGCACAAAGAGCGCTATGAGGAGCTCATCTAAAACCTCACGGAGGGAAGATGAAAGGCTGGTGCAAAGCCCCGAGCAAGGGTGAGGCTGCTGAGGAACCTCAGGAACTGTGTCATCAGGGCTAGACTCTAGAGTAGCTTTGAAGTTGTTGATGAGGAGGGGAGAAGGGAAGGTGGTGCGATTAGTCTCTTTTAGAATCATAAAAGAATGGAACTGACTCCTGCGGGTGCTGGGCTGCTCCCATCAGGGACAGAAGTTTAAAGCCGCCAGCCAGTCCACGGGAGAAAGAGGAGGCTTCCTATTCCTTGAAAGATGGACAGTCTGGGAAATCTACTGGGCCCGTGCTCCCTTGTCCTAGTGGGCCATAGAAGTCAGCATTGACTTGAGGCGTGTGTGTGTGTGTGTGTGAGAGAGAGAGAGAGAGAGAGAGAAAGAGAGAGAGAGAGAGAGAGAGAGAGTGGCTGCAGCCATAGGGAGAACAAAAACAAATAACCAGTAAATGGATGACATAATCTGACACTGTTCACCTCTGATTTGTTTTCCTTTTCCTAAAGGATAAAGTTTGTTCAGTTACAGGATAAAATTTGTTCAGTAGGCAGGAAATGAAGCCCAAGATAGCAGAGGAGATAGGGAGCATGTGGCCAGCTTCTGTGAATTACAAACTCGAGATGTTAACAGATTGACTTGAGACGCTGGGAACTTCTCTGATAACCAAACTCTGATAATCCACAAAGGGAGAGATGTCTGAAGCTCAAAGTTGTCTGACGCCCTCTTGCTTTGAACAGCTAGAAATCAGGAGATAACTCTATGCTGAGGGAAGAGGGGTAGCAGTGAAATTGGGGAGCACACACATTGTGGGTTACAATATTTTGCCCAGGCTGGGTTGAGAAAGAGAGACTGCAAGGATAAAAAGATACTCTGGATGCTCTTGAGAGACATCTGGTAGAGCGTCTCCATTCTCTTTGACTGGTGCAGGGCCTCACTGGGCCCATCCTCAGAAATGCCTCATGCTCAGACTTTAATGTTTTATCTGGAAGATCATAATGAACTTCTCATTAAGTCTGTATTTTGTAAGTGAATTCTAATAAGACAATTGAGCCCATGCTGTGGGGTGGAAACTTTAGCTCACAGACAGCCACATTCTGGCTCAGGGACAGATGCTAGCAAGCCTCTTCCCACCAATCCTGTGCCCTCAGGATGATCTGTTCTGCATGGGTTGAAATGGCAGACCTGTAGGGAGAAGAGACTGACTCCCTGGTCTCTAGTGACTCTTCATTTAAATTTTTCCAAGTTATTGCTAGTGGTGGTCTAGTTTCATTCATGGCAACTCTAGGCAGGTTCTCATTGAACAAAATGCCTGGATCTGCTTGGTGACAGTTTGAACTGCTATGATTTATAATGTTTTTCACTGACAGACATTCCGAAGGAGGTCAGTATGTCTTTCTTTCTCATTCATCTTAGTCTGGAAGTCCCTCCGTATACAGATCTCCATGAGGGACAGAGGATGGCTGTGACCAAGGCACATTGCCTGGGAATTTTACCTAAGTCACCTGCATGGAAGGGGAGACATCTGCTGCTGAATGACCACTGTCTCCTTTCACTGCAAGTGATATAGCGAGTCTTGGGTTAAGAGAAGAAGTGATCAGAACATTGTAGTGAGAAAATTAGAATTGAATTGTATTTATTGCAAGTATTCCTTAAGTTATAGGATAGGTGTCCATTTTTTAGTCAGTTAACAAAATGATGTGACCTTTTAAACAAAAAATGAAACATCAGATGGAAACACATGACATTGATTGTTGGTATGCTGTTTAGGAAAAATTCACCTCGCAATTCTTTTAAAAATAAACACTCAAGGAAAATATGCCTTTTAATCCCTCAGTGCCTGTCAAAAAATGCAAAACAACCAGGCTAAAAATATTTCTTCTGAAAACATAATATATACGATAGATTATGTGGGGTTCAGAAATACTTCATTTCTTTCTTTCTTTCTTTTTTTAGGCACTTGGAAGCAAGTCAAGTGATTATGTCAAACGAACATTTGACATTCGTTTCTATGTGTTATTGCCCCTTTTAGTTTCATCTTGCTTTTAAGATTCCTCAATATGCAATAAAGGCATAATCCCAGTTCAGTAAAGATGGTTCTTTAGGGGTAGGGAGCAGAAAGGCAAAAGAGGACTATCTGCCTTTCCCTTTTTTCTGTCTGCTTTATATAAACATCAGATCAGAATGGAAACAATGCAAATAACTTAGGCACATCTCTAAAAAATATTTTTTCTCAGAATCAAGCCTTTGAAATCTTCCAGAAGCACAAATACTTCTAGATGAGTGCCTCAGACAAGTTATGACAGCCAACAAACAGAAAATAGCATTGATTTCTTCTCGGAAAACTTAGGGGCCAGGAATTAGTTATCTATTGTTACTGCCCAAGCAATGGAGACGCTGTGTATCATTTTGTGCACACAGCTAAACAGTGAGTGATGACATTACATAGAAGGGTAAGTACTGTGTAAATTAAAGCTTTAGCAGTTAACTAATAAGGAGGTTCAATCATATACAGGTTTTAATGTATACATGACTTTTATTGGCTCACCTGACAATTAAAATATATACAGGCAAATGATTTACATTGACAAGTCTGGTACAATCTAGTCTTTATTCTACACTTTCCTCAATGAAATACTATAAAATTATTCCTCCTCATATAAGCTTTCTTGAAAACACAACTCTCAGGTTACCTTCACACAAAGTGGGTTTCTGTTCTTTTGTAAACAGAGCCTGTTTCTAGAGGTATGATTCGAAGCAATACCTATTTGAGTGCTGGTATGAGTATATGACATAGGCTGTCTTATTTTTTTTCAATAATTTTACTGGGGCCTCTTATAGCTCTTATAACATTCAATACATCCTTTGTTTCAAGCACATCTGTACACATGTTGCCATCTTCATTTCCAAGTATTTTCTACTTGAACTCTTGGTTTAGGCTCCTCTTTCCCCCCTTCTTTTTTTTTAAGTCATCCCACTGGGGGGCTGTCTTATTTTTAAATTTAATTTCTTTTGAAATTTCTGTACCAAATTTCATGGATGAGAACTACTAGAGTGGAATTAAATGTCTTATCTTGAGTTCATGACATGGAACCATCCAGATGTTTTCATGTAAACATTTCATTTGATCTTCATAGTGAGGAAGGCTGTTCTGACATCATCCAAACAGGCACCATGCTCCTCCTTCTGTCTGAGTAAATTAAAGTTTGGAGAAGGTCTGTGACTTGCCCAAGGTCAGAAATATCTCTCTTGGAATCCATGGTTTCCACTCCCCTTGGCCCTTCTTTCACCAACCCATCATTAGACCTTTCAAGTAAGATGGCAGTGTTGGGTTGCATCATGCATGTGGTCCTCATGGACAGTGGGGGCCGCTTGAGGTCAGCCCACTACAACAGCAGTCCCCAGCAGCACATTCTCTTTTAGATCATTTCTATTACAGAGGTGACCATTATATGCATAAGAGGTAGAAGAGCACATTATGAATTTTCTGCCTTCTAACATAGCTGCATTACGAACTTTCTGTCTTCTAACATGTCTACGCCAAAGCTCAGGATTATCAAGCATTTAGTTCCTATGCCAACGCATACATGATAAAAGAAAGGATGGACATTATCTCTCAGCATTAATACTGAACACATGTTTTCACATGATTTTTAAGATGGACCTAATAATGTTCTAGGAGTCTAAAGCACACCACGTTGAGAGGGGTAGTGCATGGTGTTGTGCTTTGTGTCGTCCTGCAGATCTTTTCCAAGTGATCTGTCATGACTTACAGGATGCAAGTCATTATGCTGCCTATTGTTAGAACATGAGCCTCAGCAAGACCTTGTGTATCCCGAGTTGTTGAAGATCACCCGAATTCGCTGATCTTTGGCCATGGAGTGAATGATAACAACACTAGTTTTTGTTTTGTTCAATAATTCTGAATTCTAAATGTACAGTTCAGAGATTTATTAGAGTATATTCCCCAAAATGCAGATTTCCAACTCCTGAGAAAGAAGGGAGGACAAAGCAGCATTCGTGGTTGTGAATCCTGTGGTTTCCCTAGACAAAGAAAGTAGTGAAAAGGGGGCGCTATCATAGGGTGGTTCTGAATGCCATCGTGGGAATCTCTAGGTTGGTAATCAAAACAGGAAAAGTAGTTTCTTTTCTTGGTGATGCAGCAATATTTCCTCAAGAGAGACTTTTCCGTGCTATCCAAAAGAGGTAGGGTGTGGGGTGGGGGGGATGACTGGGAAGCCAGCTCAATACTAGCTTTATGGGCTTTGTAGTATTAAAGTCAGATTGTGCTGGGCTCATACATGAGTCATTACACTAGTATGGCTTTACTTTAACTTCTTTCCTATTTCAGGGACTCAAGTCCGATGGAAACTATTTGGAAGTGGAGAGGAGAAATGGAACACACACACACACACACACACACACACACATAAAGAGGGGCAAGGAAGAAGAGAAGTTCAAGCTGGTAACTGGTACAGAGACTTAGAGAAAGTTCTTAAACATTTTCGAGTCCCAATTTCTTTAACCACATAGTGAAAATAGTAACAAATAACATATAGAATTATATTTGGTCCTTAGCACTAAGTAAACATCCTATCAATTCTGACTTTTAGTATTACTGGCTATTCAAATTAAGAGAGATTTTTGATCTGGGTATATAATTTAACTGTCAAAAGAATGAGTCTTGAAAGCATTGCAAATTGCTCAAGAATAAGAGTATAGATGTGACTCACTTATGAATTCCTCTAGATAAATTTGTTTAGACTGAAAACACATTGAGCCACATTTACAATTGCTAACCGGAGAAATCAATGAGACGTTTGCCCAAGACAAATTTTACACTCTCTAGACAGAAAGGCAACTACACCCATCCCTGCGCCTTTGAACTGATAGGAAACTGGATGGGATAAGTGTCGAGCAACATTCTTTTACAAAAAAAAAAAAAAAAGAATAGAAATGAAGGGAAGGAAGGAAGACCAAACATTTAAAATGAGGGACCCGATTCAATCCTTAAATGTAAAAAGAAGCTAGGAACACGTAATCCTTTTATCTCTTTGCAATCCCTATGTAGTGAAAATGGCCCATGTACTTGATTGGTAACTGAAAAGTTGGAAGTTCCAAGTCCACCCAGAGGCTCTTTTGGAGGGGGGGGTGGGGGTGGCAGAGGAAGAATAAAGCTGGTGGTAAACATCCAATAAATCACTTATTGAGAATGCCAAAAACATGGTTCTAGTCACTAGGGAGAGGAGTCCTGAATTGAAGTCAACTGGGCGACAGCTGATGTCCATCTCTATGCATTAAGCAGTGGGGCTCTGCGGTCGTTGTGTTTATTCATGGGGCTGCTAACCTTCAGGTCACGAGTTCTCAACCACTAGCCTCTACTAGAAAAATATGAAGCAACCACTAGCCTCTAGCAGAAAAATATCAAGCTTTCTATTCCCATAAGGTTACAGTCTTGGGAACCCACAGGGGCAGTGCTGCCCAGCTCTCTAGCGTGTCCATGGGTCAGAATCGACTCGAGGGGAGTGAATTTGGAGTTTGATGCATACGTAGTACATGGGAGTAATAATCTCATAGAGTAAAACCATGAATAAAGAGAAACTTTAAGCAAGAAACTATTTACGGCTGATGAGATTTTCAGGTGAGATGTTGATAAAGCTGTTTACACAACATCATGTGAAAAACAAGTTTTTCATGATTTCCTTCACTCAACGTAATCATTTCTTCTCTTTTTATCTATTTTCAAATCTTGTTTTGTTATTCTGATGCTAAAAGCAGCACATGATCAGTACAGTTCAATAACACAAGAATTTGGGTTATGCAGGTAAGTAAAATGAGGGAAAATATTTTAATATCATAACTCAGAGAAAACCCCTCAGAAAAATGTCTCCCAAGTTCTTAGAAAGCATTCCGAAAATTCATTTACTAATTTATTCATCATTATACACAGAATGAAGAAAGACCCTTGTCTCTTTGGAATTCCCCTCCTAATGAGGAATACAGACAAAAAGTAAGAAAATAGAAAATGCAAATGTTATTACAACTTGTGGTAAGTTTGAAAAAGAACAAAAAGCCTTGGATATGCATTAAGGGATACAGTGTTGTTTGTAGTAAATGTATATCATGCTAAATATTAAGAAAGAAAACACACTTTGACCCTCTCTTACATGATAAAGGAAAGCTATTCTAAATATATCTTGGATGCAAATGTAAAAGAGAGTCAACAAACAAAGCTTAGACTATATCATGGGAGAATACTTTCATGACTTTAGTGAAGTCAATGATTTATAAAACAGCAGCAACAATAATACTAACAACATGCATCCTTAAAGAAAAAAAATGGATAAGAGCACACTTCAAATTTGAACTTCGTTCTTGAAAGTATACTACTAAGTAAGTAAGAAGACAAAAAGTAGAAGCCACTTTCTATACAGATTCAATAAAGACTCCTATATACCCAAATCAAACCAATCTCACTGCCATTGAGTCCATTCAACTCATAGTGACCCTATAAGACAAGAAAGAACTGCCCCTGTGAGTTGCTGAGACTGTAACACTTTACAGATTTTCTCAAATAGAACAGCTGCTGATTTTGATCTGGTCTTGAGGTTCACATCCAGATACCCACGATGCGACCAGTGCTCTTTAGAGAACCTCTAATCCAAGATGGAGGACACAGGGTCGCTGTAAATCCGAACCATTAAGCCATTAGGTCCGCTGTAAAACCGGACCTAAGAATGATGTGAAGGAGTCAACGTGGTGCTGCGGGTCAGGCACTGGGCTGTGAAGGGCCAGATTGGTGACTTAGGCCCATCAGCCACGCGACAGAAGAAAGATGAAGCTGGCTGCTCCTATAAAGATGTACCGCCTGGGAGACGCTATCGAGTGTGACCTTGGGTCAGAATGGAACCAATGGCAATGAGTTTGGTCTTGTTTTATGCTAGAGTGAGGAGGCCTGGGAGTGCTGCGGGTTAAGAGTTGGGCTCCTAAACATAAGAGTGATGTGGCAACCCTACCAGCTGCTCCCAGGGCAAAAGAGCGGGATCTTTGTTTCTGTAAAGATATGTCGTTTCAGAAGCCGTGAGGGCTGTGCTACTCTGCTTTGTGGGGCCATCATGAGTAAAACTCAACTCCGTACAAGTGTGTTCTGATTTTATGCTATGAGTGGAAGTGGAATTGGATACATCTACTCTGTAACAATATTTTACAATTGCTACTAGATTGAACATAAATTACTATTACATAGATTGATATGCTTTATAACCACACACACATCTATTTGTATACAGTTGCCTATATACACATGCATGGTGGCTTCAAAGAGTTCAAGCAAACTTGGGACTAAAGGACAATGGAATTTTTCCAAGGACATTTGCTAAGTCTTCTCATAAATATTCATAGGATGTGACTAATTTTTCATAAGGGGGCCGCCTCTTCCTTCTTCCTAGTCTGCTCACCTGAAACCTGTTCAGCCTCAGTGATCCTTCTTTGAGTATTTGAAATCCCAATGGCATATCTTTTAGCATCATATTAACACAGAGAACATCATAGTACAAAAAATTGACAGATCAGAGGTGATGGACATCAGGTTTTGGAATCAACCAATTCCAGAGTACCTAACACCAATAGCATACTAATTTTTGACTTCCTACATACAAACAATGAAAAGAGTTCACATATCCACCAGAAGCATTTCTGAGTTGACAGTCACTTTATTCCAAACTGGAAACACATTCAATGTCTACTAACAGTATATATTTGTGATATATTATTCATACAAAAGTGCATAAAGCAATGAAAACAAACAGACCCAGGCTCATCAGGGTGGCTCTTTCAAGCATATTGTTGTTAGATATAAAAGTAACATACTGGTGAATACTATATGAGTCTATTTACATAAAAGACAAGATCTGGAAAAATAAATTCGAGTGATAAAGTAAAAATAGTGATAGTTTTAAGAAAAATACTGCACTTCTCTTAGAGGGATTTCGGTTTACAAGAAAATAGTGTACAGGAAGCATATGTAGAGAGTAGTGTTATGCTTATCTCCTTTGCCAAATATATCTCCTATTCTTAATGTCTTGCATGGGTCTGGCAAAAGTTTTCAAAGTTGATGAATCAGTAGTTACAGGTTGTGTTCTCTGTGGAATGATATAGAGAAGCATGGTCCCTGTGCAAGGATGACACACAAATTTGTGAAGCATTCTGTATTAAAAAAAATTATAGACTTCATTGCTCTAAAAATGCCTTTTAGCTATTTGTGCTTTCCCCATCTCTTCCTTAACACCAGGATGATCAGCAATCTTTTTACTATTTCTATAGTTTTTCTTCTTAGAATGCTCCTTAAAACTAGAGATGGTAAGGTTGGTTTGGATTCTCTGTCTTTGACCATGCCATCAAGAAAGAGAAATTGCTAGAAAAGGCATCAAGCCTAGTACAGTGCAGAGTCAAGGGAAATGAGGAAGTCCCCTAAGGAGCACAATACTCAACAATGGACTCACACAAACCATAAAGCACTTCATTTTGTGAAACAGGAGATCATCATAGGTCTGAGTTGAATGAATGGCAGCTATCATCCAGTTGGGATTCCACATTATGTACTGGTTACCTTTTGAGGGATTATGACTTGAAGGAGATGAAGGAATGATTAGGGTACAATGTTTTGCAACATTATCTGGATGATGTGACTGCAAAAATAGGGGTAAGATAAAACAGACAGTATTAATATTGTTCTTTTAAAAAGTTAAAGGATGATTCACTAAGAGAATACCATGAATAAATATATCTGTTACCAGTTATTTATTGATTTGACAGTACTTATTTGGCATAAGAAGTGTAACTCCAATGAAGCTAACATTTCTATAACAGAGAATTCGAATTATTTATTTGGATCTTCTATTTTGTCATTCATACACATAATCTAGGTACTTGAATTTAGCTAAAAGACTTGGGGAAACTGTAGTATTTGAGAAAAAAGACAACTCTTCTCTTCATCTATGTCAAAATTAGTTACACAAGGACCAAGATCAAATCTATATATAAATCTTGGTCTTTATGCAACTAATATATAATATATATTTTTTCTTGGTTCTGTGTGTGTGTGTGTGTATACACACAGCACAAAGTGAAGTATCTTAGAAAGATCTTCCCTTGGTATTCTGAAGACAGACAACACTATTCAAAACCCCACTACTTGCTTTTGACTTGTGATCATGACCCAACACAACCGGATTTTACTCTCGTTTTAGCTTGTGTCCCCAGGTTGTGATAGCATGCTATTGAAAGAGGTGTGTGCAGGAAAGAGAATATGCAAAATATGAATGAAAGTTCGCAGATAGCAGTATAAACACTAGCTTTCACAATCATTTACAAACACGGAACTACACACGCTCTGGAGTCCTCAACCTTTGTTCCTTCAGGAACTCATGGAGCTACCATTTCCATAGCAACACTGCAATGTGATGTCAGAAATAAGGAGTAGGTTTTGAATGATAAGATAGAAGAGAGCTGTGGCAAGCTAGGAAA
Source organism: Nesogale talazaci (assembly GCA_004026705.1). Lineage (NCBI taxonomy): Eukaryota > Metazoa > Chordata > Mammalia > Afrosoricida > Tenrecidae > Nesogale > Nesogale talazaci. The sequence goes on along the minus strand of PVJH01004773.1, from coordinate 10,950 downwards.
ACTCGTGGAAAAAATAATACTACTCCTCCAATAAAAGAAGGAATCAATGTGTGTCAACCACCAAATTCTTTGTTTTATTATGTGATCTAAGAGAATCTATTTTCCAAAAGCATGTATTTCATAGAAGTCCATATTTATCAGACCACTTTGAGGAAAGATCAGTTTTTCCTTTTGCATGCTTCAGTATATATTTTTCCTATATGTGTATTCAAGAGAAATCTGAGGATGAAGGAATTAATTTGCCCAACCCCTGAGATGACTGTGATTTTCGCCCTTAGCAGAGAGATGCACAATACGGAAGAGAGAAGTCAAAATCTGAGGGACTAGTTTGTCGAGAACATCCAAATGACATAAATATGCATAATTGTACAATGCTTGCATTTTTACGACAGATTGTCCTATTGTTTCCTTTTAAAGATAAAATGTTTCATGAAGTTTATAGCCTATTTGTCCAAGAAAATTGACTGCTATTCCTAGGGGAGAAACAAAAACAACGCTAGAAGCACAAATATAGATGCTTTGTTTTGACCCTTTCAAAGTCAGTCATTGATTGTGATGTGATATGTGTATATGTATATGTGATACCATTAGCTAGGAAAGGGATTTCTTTTTCTTTTGATAGGAGTTAGATCTCATCAGGAAAGAAGCATTAATTTAAAGGGAATTCTTAACCCAGAAAGGACATAAATGGTTGGTAAATTATTTTAATTATTTTGAACCTTGTGGTCACACAGCCTTGTGAACTTCTTCCATAAGGACTTTGTTGTTTCTCAACTAGATGGTCACTTGTTTATCTTCAAGCCTTCAGGGTGCATAAAAACTTAGTTATAATTCTCATTCAACTTCACAATTCATGAAATAGTGTGTTCCAAGTTATACAAGCCAATGGGAAAGTATTAAAATAGTACATTCATATTCTATATTTTAAAATACTCTGCCATCTGTTCACTCTCACCAAAAATGTTACAGACAAAAAAAACCCACTGAAAGAATTAAGATAAGTGCATAACAATAATAGAAATCACAACTCTTATTGAGTGTTTCTACTATTTCAGGCACTTGACCATATGGTTTGAACCATTATCTTCTTTAATAGTCACAATTCTAAGAGCAAGTACAGTCATTCCCAATTTATTGGGACATAGTGAGGTTACTTAACTGCTGGGAACACACATTTAGCAATAAACTGGTCTGGGCTTTGAACTTAAGTTTTGCTGACCATAGAATTAAGCTGGTAGTCTGGGCTAGTAGACTTTTAGAATTAATGAGTGTCAAACACCTTTAAGACCAAGAATCTTACATTCCACTTCCACTTTCACTATAGGGAATTGGGATGATTAAATGATGAATAATTGCATCATTCAGAAATGATAGCTACCACTTAAGTGCAAGCTATTTGTGAATAAGAACAAAAAACACAGCTCAAGGTGAATTGCGAACTTTTCCTATTGTCTCCCTAGTGAAATGGCCTCCATGTATATTAGAGAATCCCTCCTGAGGGCTAAGCATTACCTTGGAATATATTATTGTGACTTTTTTGTGTTGTTGCCATGGAAAAGTGTGCTTTCTGACTTTTAGTTGAAGGTCAATAATTGTATTTAAATGGAGCAAGGTCTGAACTTCTATAATGCAATCTGCTATTATTTCTAGTGGGAGGCTTATTACAGGGTTTGGGTGTGTAATCTAAATTAGATGTCTAAAGAAAAATAATGCTTGTAAGATTAGGAAAATTTAGAGAATTCTTTGAGTAAGTATCTCTCTTTAAAATTTCATGAATTACCTGATAGCCTCTGAAGTATTTTTTATTTTCTGGTCTGAAATGCTGAGTATTACTATCTCCATTCTTTAAGAAAACCTTTGATTTCAACCATCTACAAAACAATTTTCTTTTATGTTTATGAGAAGCTGGATGCAATTATTTTATAATAAGTCCATCTCGGTAAACAACCCTATAATTTTTATACTTTTAAATGTCATTATCATAAACACAAATCAGTGTTTATTCTGCTTGGCTTTGAAATGGCATTTAGACTTTGCATGTCCCTTTAACCTCTATTCATCTGGGTTACTTTGGTTAAGTAAATTCAGCTTGCTAGTTCCTATGGGTTCCACATGACAGTTTTTCAAATTCTTGATATTGCTGATAGGGATAAGTAGCCCACTTCGAAAATGGAATGTGCCATTTCATCCTACTTGAAGGTGGGTGGAGCGAAATAAATATTTCATTAAGGGCATTTATGCAAGTGTACTGCAGAGAGCTGCGTGACCTACAACTGAAAGTTTGCTTTGCACGGTGGCAGGTAGTTGTTATTTTTCCCTAGTCATCTTGAAAGATGAATCTTTGTGAGTTTTTATTTTTGACCAAAGAACCTTATTAGTCATTCAGTCCTACATCCTCAATTGAATTCTAGAATGTGTGACAATGGGGAAGTCATTCACCCCTCTTTGGCTCTAGTTTTTATTCGAGGAGGTGACATGCATAATATTTAAGGTGCATCGACTGCCACTGTTGTAAGGAGAAAAGATCCCAAGTTCAAATCTGTCTTACAGTTCACTGTCATCAAGTCGATTCCGACTCATTACAACCGTAGAGCTCAGATTTCTCTGCCCCTGTAGGGTTCCATGGCTGTAAATCTCTACAGAGCAGAAAGACTCATCCTGTTTTTGTTTTTCCCACAAACCTGCTAGGAAATTGGAAACACCTCTTTGTAGTTAGCGGCCCAATGTGTAAGATACTAAGCCACCGGGGCTCCAGAGAGTCCTTTGTGAAGCTTCTAAAGGACAAAGCCAGATCATCTAAATGAGAGGCCATCAGCCTGAGTGCACACTACTCTTTAAAAAATTCATGACCATGCCGGGACCTCTGGATGATAGAAAAAAGAGGAAATTTATCACAAACTCAAGATTTGTGGAGCATCAGTTCATCACTGCCATTGCCAGGACTGGTGAAGTGGGAAAGGGACCTTGGTTGGCATATGTCCACTCATACAGATGACAACAGTTTACAGGATTGGTTCTGGGGTCCTCCAAGAAAAGTGGGCTGTGACTCATGTCACATGATTCTGCTGCTTCCATTTCTTTTAGGGACATGCCCAGGAAAATCTCTGAGGGCGATTGCCCTTCACTGAATGGCAGGGGAAATGTTAGTAATCTGCTTTCAAACCACTCTGCCTGAAGGCAAAGCTTTAGAATTTGCAGATGAGTGGTCAACACAGTCCGAATTTTTGTGAAAACACAAAATGGGGTTAAGCTCCCACTATAAAATGTAGCATTCTGCAAACCAAGTGCTCAGAACTTAATCTCTAATACATCTTTGACTTGATTTCAATTAATAGTGACCTTTGGCACAGAAGAAGTGCCCCCATTCAGTTTCCAAGTTTTCATAGGTGGATGTCCTATGTCAAGTGGTTAAAAGTTTGAGGTTGATAACTGAGAGGTTGGCAATTCAAATACACCCATCGCTCTTCAGAAGTAACACGTGGGTGTCCAGAAGGACTCACAACTTTGGAAAATCTACAGGAAACTCCTACCCTTATCACCCTAAATGACCCCTATGAGTAAGAGTCAACCTCAACTGCTATGAATATTTTTAACTACAAAAGATAGCCATGTCTTTCTTCCCTGGATCAGCTGGTTGGTAACTGACACTAAACCACTGTGCTACCCGAACAACTTTCTTTTAAATAGAAATACTCTCCATTATGCTATGTTATGCTAATAGTATGTATGAGGTGGTGGTGCAAATAAGTAGGTCTCATGTTATTCCACCGAAGCATAGGCCTAGTCAGCGTTGATCAAAATTCTCTTTCATGCAGCTGATAGAGGATAGATATCGGTCTTCTCTAATTTTTTTCACCACTGTCTCGCTATTGAATACTAGATATCTCTCTCTCTTTTTTTGATGGACTACATCTTTCTAAGCCTGCCTCTGTGAGGTGCCTTTGAAGGAATTTCCACTCATTATGACACCATATGAATGAGTTGAGTTGCCTCATAGGGATTTCGTGGCTGCAATCTTTATATGGGCAGATCACTACATTTGCCCCAAGAACAGCAGCTCGATGGATTTGAACCACCAACTGAGTTTAGCAGTGGAGTACTTACCTCATTCCATCATCAGGTCTTGCTTCTCTAAGCCAAATAACATACAAGGAATGATGCAATTATGCAGACGGTTTAAGGGTTACACGAAATGATGTGAATAAGGAACCCAGCACAATACAGAAAAGAGCATCCCCCGACATTAGCACGATCTAATATATTGTCATGAGAAACGTGGAATATTACATATCCTCTTGGACCCAACCAGTAGCTGACTGATGATCTCAAGTTGAGGCGTCCCCTGTACACCCTGGTGGGAGTGAAGAAGATCATATTGCAGGGTGCAGGTTGAGGTGGGGATGCTCTGGTTGAAGCTATTCTTTTGCCGGCTCTTCCTTAGTGGGAGACTGGGAGACTGTGAAAAGACGTAAGAGGCAAATGTCTGGGCTAGTCCACAGGGGATGCTCTTTCCATCTGCAAGCAAACCTTTACTTCTGAATATGCAGTGTATGAAAAGTGTAACTGTGCCTTCTTGGGTCTATATTTTCACACCACTTTCAATGATAAAAATATCAATACATTATCTTTGGACTCTCCTTATACCACCGGGGAAGCCATATCAGAAAAGGGTAAGGTAGGAGGACCATGACGTTTCTTAATAACCATCACTTGTACAAAGAACTAGGACTGAATGAGATCAACAGTCTGGTTCTTTTGCCGCTATCGTCTCTTGCTTAATCTCGTCAAGCCTCTGCTTCCTCGCCTGTGAAATTAAGAGATTAGACCATGAAATCTTTGAAGTCCCTCTAACTGATAACATTCTGTAATTCTAAAGGGGGAGAAAGTTTTATATGTATTGGGGAGTTTAGAAAGCCTATCCACATGTGGAGGTCTCTATTAATGGGATTGCAATTTAAATCTTTTCGAATATTGACTTACCTTATGACTGGGTAGTGAAAATAAGCCTAATAAGTGTTATGATTTCTCACTACATCCTGCTTTAATTATATATTGACTGAAGATCAGCAGAGAGACACGTGCTAACAAGCTGTGTAAATAGTCACAGAGGTGCAAAGTAAATCCTTGCAGACACATTCTATGGGTATGATTCAAATTCACAAAGCTTTTACTTTTCCCTTTCAAGCAGAAAAATCCTTTGCAACTTTTTCAGGTTCAGAGCACATAAAAGTAACAGCAACAACAACTTTTTAAAATAATCACTGTAGTTGGTTAACTTATAAATTTGATTTCCAGTTCAGGTCTAATGCACATTATTTTAGATTTATCTCTCGAGCTATAAGTGGAAAGTGATATTCTTATAAGCTTACATGAGGCCTCAAATGCAAACCTAGGCTAAAGCTACAGGCTATATAATGATTCACTTGGCTAAGTTATTCATTCAGAGAAAATGGATGTTTCATTTTCTTTTAGTTGAACACTGTTTCCTGATACCTGGATACACAAATTTTCACTTTTATGAAAGCATCAATGCTTTAGAACATTAGTTTATCATTTTATATTTCATAATTATTCTCCAGGAATGCTTGTCTGTATTTTATAGGCAACTTCACCTTAGAAGTGAACTTTGATTGGATGCAGAAAAATCCTTTTTGACCTGTTCTACATTAATAGAATTTTTTTATTCTCCTTTTGGGGTTTTGACTGACCACTTGTGTTATCCCAGATTTTGACTTGGATGATGCAAATTTGTCGAAAATAAAGAACACCAACAGGGAAGGAGTGATATAGCTCTTCATAGCTATTTGGAAATTGATTTATTATTTTCTTAGGGGAGAAAACATTAACTCATTTATATATGAGTCTTGAGAGAGACCTGGAGACCTTTTCTGAAAAATAGGAAACCATACCAAAGGCAGTGCTGGGATGAGTGGAAGGTTACCTCGCTAACTACACTTTCCAAGAGGAGTTGCTGCAGAACAGGGAGTCAGAATTCCCCGGACTGGGAAATAGTGTTTTCACTAGTCTCAGAAATAGTATTACTGAAAATGAGAATTTCAATCTTTGAATACCTTCAGATCATTGATTTACTAGGTGTGGCGGTCACCTAATCTGGTGTCAATTTGAAGATTAAGTGTGAAAGGATGGAGTCTAGCCTGTCATTCTGGAGATAACCAATGTGTGAGCAAGACCTTCTCCCGAGAATTCTGGGAAATCCAGTGGCATTTCCTTCTTGGAAGTAGAAGACTGATGGCTCACTTCCTTCGAGACTTTCGGCTAACAGCATTCAATGTACGAGAGACTTGACTGACAAGGCTGGCTCCCTGATATACATCCCTGAGGAGAAGCCACGTAGACCTACCCTGATGCAGCAAGAAGCCTGCATCTAGAGAAGCCACATGGAGGCTCCTGCCAGTCCTGCGATATTTATAATGCCACTGGAGGCAAAGGCATTTTACCCATCCTGCATTTGACATCACTGCATGTATTTTGAGTCTGAAGAGGACTTTATGGACTGGTATCAGACGTATGGTCTGGGATCAGACTTATGAACAAGGACCGGGCTGGACTGGGATGTTTTCTCAATGCTCCATTCCTCTTATATGTAAACCTCTCAATTATAGGCGTGTTTATGAATTTGTTTCTCTAGTTTACCTGGACTGACACACTAGGTATGTGAAAAGTCCTGCCCACAGACAGAGCACATCAGAAAGTGAATCATTACAGTTATGGTTAAGTTAAAATTTGACATCTTATCACTTGTTATGCCTTCTAACCCATTGTTCTAAAACTATTATTATTATGCTTCCTTTTGGATTAAAAAATGTGACTGAACAAGTTGCATGGAAGTTGTTATAAAAAAAAAAACCTAGTTGACTGCATAACCTTTCTCTGAAACCAATAAAATTTTATTTTTCTAAAAAAAAAAAGATTTTAAATCGTTGTGTCTTAAACCAACAATAATCACATCTCACAGTTGCTGGCTGAGAAATGCAAGTGCAATTTAGCTGGGTTCTCCGGTACAGTCACTCCCACCAAGCTGGGAGTCAATGCTCAAATGGTAGACTCGCACATACAGGGGCTCATTGACAGGGTTCAGGTCCTTGGGTGTGATTAGACTAAGGTCTCTGGCCTTGTGAGCTGTTGGCCGGAGACATCTTCTGATTTTGGTCATGTGGGGCTTTCTCTGGAGCATCTCACAGAATGGCCTCTGATTTCATCAGCGTGCACAAGAAAAGGTCTGCAGGAAAGAACCAAAGACAGCAGATTCAATCTTTTGTGAGCCACCGCTTTGGCCTGATGTTCTTCCTGAGACCACCACCTCTCATCCAGGTTGCAATGCGGTGATGTGCCTGTTGCTGTGATGCTACAACCTGCGCCGCTACCATCGCAAACACCCCCAGTCTCCCAGATTGTGCTTCTAGAGGAAGGCATGATATGAAGAAAGGCTGCTCGATTAAGTTCTAACAATGAGCTGTTGAAAACGCTATGGATCACAATAGAGCATTATTCAATATAAATACAGCGTTGGAAGATGGGTCTTCTACGTCGAGAGCCACTCACAATATAGTGTGACTGCAACAATGGATTTCAGCCTATCATCAATCAGAACCCTGTTAGCTTGCTCTTTCATAGCTTCTGCAGCTTTATTATCAGCTCGTCTGTGTATTCCTTGTAGTGCAGTGGTTACGTATTCCATTGCTCACCAGAAGGCGGGTGGTTTGACCCCACCAGCCACTCTGTGGAAGGAAGATATTATGGTTCAATTTCATAAAGAATACAGTGCTGAAACTCTGATGGTGCAATTCTACTCTGCCCGGCAGGGTCATTGTTAGTCAGAATCAACACAACAGCCAACACTGGTTGTGGTCATTAATGTTTGTTTGTGGTTCAATGTTTTATCTAATGTTTTACTAATATCTCTGTTTTCTTATAGATATATGTATATTTTAGAAATTACTGAGATAGACATTTGAATGTCTTCCACAAAGGGTTTCTAGTGGGGAAAAATGTATTATCTATCTTATATCTTATTTATTTGTTTAGTTTTAATAGCTTTATTGGGGTTCTTACAGCTCTTATAACTATCCATACAGCCAAGCACACATGTTGCCATAAACCTTTTCAAAACATTTTCTTTCTACTTGAGTCCTTGGTATCAGCTCCTCATTCTTTTCCTCCCTCTCCCACAATCCCTCCCTCATGAAACCTTAATAATTTATCAATTATTTTCATTATAATTATTATTTTCATATCTTTCACTGACCTCTGTCTCTCTTCTCCCACATTATTATTGTTCACCCCCCTTGGGGTGGGAGTATATCATCATGATGGTTTCCATTATCTTTTCATTCCATTTTTCCATGAACTTTTTGAAGTCTTCTCATATATCCATTCTTGGTTTTGTCAGTATCAGTTAGTACTCTTGTTGGTGTTTTCCTTATCTCTTATGAAGTCAGGTTGTTAATAGCATGCACACTCATTGGCATATAATTTTTTAAGATGAGTTAATTGTTACTTTTATCACCATCTATTATTCCTATTTATCTATGTTGATTAATTTTTTGCTTTATATTCTTAGATACACATGTATAATTTTAAAGTAATTTTATTATATAGATATATTAAAATGAATAATATAAGATCATATACTATTTAAAACAACATACTTTGTATATATTATATATTAAAATATGAGTTCATATATTTTGTAACATATATAATAAAATGCATGTACTATTTATATTGTATTTATGTTTTCATATATATGAGTACATGTATCTACTTATGAATATGTAGCCTATATAAATAGTTGGATATTTATATGTAAGGCATTGATATCTTGCCTTTTTCCTTCTTGGCACATCATCACTTCATCTGGCATTTTTTGTACCAAATCTTTATTGTTTGATTTTTCATAATATTTTGTTGTAGTTCGGTCTCTTATCAATATGGTAATGGGTTTTTTGTTGGCTTTAATGTAATCAGTTAATCTGTTACGTTGCATGAGTTTAAATGCTATCTTTATTGTGATTGTTGATTTAGGTGACGTTATCCACATTGTCTTTGATATGCATTCCCATCCTTGCCTCTTTTAAAAAATCTTTGTCGTTTTTGTTAATTCCCTTTATTCTTCTACTTTTTTGCCCTCTCCCTTAACTCATCAGTTAGTAAATCAAAACCAAAATTCCAAACCCCCTAACCTTGGGTTGTTTCTGACTCACACAGAGCACCCTCTCTTCACGGGTTTAAAAGCTGTCAATCTTACTAGAAGAGATAGCACCTCATGATTTTGAATCAAAGACCTTGTTGCTAACTGTCCATTACCACCCCAGTGCTCGTCTTTTAGTACAAACCCTTCAAGGTCACTGCCATCCACTCACTTTGGGTTTCTGTGATGGCAAAACTTCAGGAGTAGAAAGTTTCACCTTTCTCAGAGAAGCTGGTGCTTTTGAACACCTGACCTTCCAGTTAGCCCCACAATGGAGAATCTTCATGCCGTCAGCACCCTAACCTTGAATGCTTAATAAATATTCATAAGAAGTTCTTTATCCAAGTAAACTATAAATTTGGCACATCTCCTGTTTTTATTCTGAACAGGGCAAAGACTTTAGTGCCTTTAATGACCTGAGACTACTCATGTACCCACTCTCCTTTTATTGTTACTTTAGTGAATATGGAAAAATAGTGAAGTGTAGTCACTGTGGTAGGCAAAATCATGGTTATCCAATGATGTCTATGTCCTACTTTCCAGAGCATATGACTATGTTACTTTACAAGGTAATGAAAATGAAGGAAACCTTCAATGACATGATTGACACAATAGTTGAAATGCACCATTGGTGCACAATATTTGCTCTGCTATACATAAGGTTGTGTTGAGTTGAAGCTGACTAACCAGCAACTAACAATATCAACATAGATACTCAATGTAGGTCCAATGCAATCAAAAAGGTTCTCATAAGTAGAAAAGGTGATAATGGGAGGAAATTTGATGGCCCAGCATCACTACCTTTGAAGGTGCATGTGAAGATCCATGTACAAGAAATAAGAAGAAAACAGACTCTTCAAAGAATTTCATAAAGACATCCTTATTTTGAGCCCAATAAGACTGATTTTGACTTTCTCAACTGCTCGTGTTCCTATAAGACAATTAGTTTGCATTCTTTTAAGACTGATTTTTTTACAACAGAAATAGAAAATGAGTACAGAATTATTGAAATAAGTTTGCTCATAACATTCAAGGGTTAATGAGCAATTTACTAGTTGATCCTAACTAGTTTTATAAAATGGTACTATTTAGGACCAAGGTTTAGAAATGAAAAGCAGTTTATCCCTAGAAATATTTTTTGTGACCAACTGAAAGGGTTTAAGAGATTTTGAACAGGTTTATCACAGCCAAAGGCAACTGAATTTTACATAACACTGTGGGGCGGAATGATCCTACCTGTAATGCTCTCATGTCACCTTTTAGGGGTGGGTTACAATGGATGCCTGCAGTCAGAGAACAACTAACTTCTCCCAGTCAGAGGATGGAAGTAACTGGTTTTAGAGAACCTGGAGATTTGAAAATGGAGAGTCTCTGAGGAAAACAATAGCACCGGTGATTTACTCACATCTTACACCAACTAACCATTTGAGATCAGGGGGACAATGCTTTCCTAAGGACAAAATTAAGAAGGATTAAGAGAGAAGGAGAAGGAGATGTGAGAAACACAGGGAAGACATAGATGAGTGAACTTAAATGAAGGAGATTGTAATGAATGGTGTGATGATTTGGTTTCCTATTAATTTGGCTGCATTTGGATTGTGGTGCTGGAGAAGAATATGGGAAGTACCAAAGACTGCTGAAAGGACAAACCAATCTTTCTTGAAAGAAGTAAGACAAAAGTGTTCCTTAGAGACAAAAATGAAAAGACCTTGTCATACTTATCTGGGACGTATTGTGAA